>OZ010683.1:14453079-14661245 GCA_963932265.1 Thymelicus lineola | reverse complement strand
ATTATATTATCAAGTGGAATGAGTAGACTTATAGAGCAAAGATCATCAAAGAAAATATTTGTAAGAGATTCAGCTATGAGAAAGTTCCTGCCCTGATGAAGACACGACTCCTCCAATCGCGCATGCGTTATCAAAGAGCATGAACCCTGATTGGCATATTATTTCCGTGTTCATTAGGAGGCAGTACTACCTCAACACCATAAACATGATGATAAAAATATACCTAAAATTATAATCTAATAGTAAATTATGGCAACTAAATGTTCAATTTCAATTCAATAATGCAACAAAACTACACTTCGTCATAAATGCGGACATATTTATTATGTCGGCGGTATTTTCGCGAAAAAAAAAATACGAACCTAACCTAACCTTACATTACCTAAACCATTTTGGATTCCTATAGCTTTTTCATTCCGGGGGCTTCGCCCCCGAGCTCCCTTATAGGGGGTCTTCGCCCCCCCCTTTCCCTCTTAACAAGGGCTTTGCCCCCGCATCCCCTGTCACTATAGGTACGTCAAAAAATCTTGCATACTTTGACTCGATAAGCAAAGAGTAACTAACTATTTGTTTATTACAAATCTAAGAAGCTTATTAAAATAATACATTTTCCAAATAAATACGCATAAATTAATGTTGATACAAGTTGTTTAATCGAAATAAGCGAAACAAATAGTAATAAACTAATAATACCGATCAATTGTCTGCTTTATGGAACTCTTTCATATGTTCCATTATAAACCTTGATCTCTGTACGTACTAAGCTAAATTCTTCTACTTTGGAAAATTGAAAATTCTAGATGAAATTAAAAAGTTACCTAGTGTCAGGAAGTTGCTTCCTAATATTACGAGGGCGGCTGGGGCTTGGCGATAACACGACAATGGGAATTTACCGTTCGCACTCACTGCCCTGTTCTGTCACCTAATTATTACTCACTTCCCACTTCTATAGGATGAATAACACCAAAATATATATGCTTAAGTATGACAGAGTATAAAATTAAATAAAAATTTTATAAAAAAATATGTAAATCATTTTGTAAAAATCTTCAAATAAGTCGCGAAACCCAAGCTTAATCGTATCTATTCTGTATTGCAAAACCTGTAGCCAAAACAGACACAGTTTTATGTGAAATCCAAATCAATAAAATCCATCAGATGGGATTTGTCGTGCATTAACTTATTTTTAAGTAAAGAAATAAATAAAAATTAAGATGAAATATGAAGAGAAAGGCCAAATTAAGTGGTAATAAAATGATTTATATTTTTGTACAATTGATTTATTGCATATAATTGAAATAACATGAGTTAACCAACTAACCGTGAGTCCAAGTGAATCTATTGCTTAAATTTTCTACCACCCTGTTTAGTTCTGACGGTATTAGTGTTCGATGCCAGCGCTTGAACCCTAGCTTGACCTGACTAGTTATGACCCTTGTAAAATCCGCCATTAACTTTTCGTACTGATTTTCTGTCTTAGGTATCGCAGGGCTAGTGATAAGTCGGTACTTCGGAGAAGTAGAAAAGAAGGTGGTACCTGGGTGCATCTGTGAATAATGTGATGCATTTGGTGTTACAGATGTTGACGGGTGCAGGTGTAACGCAAATTAATGCTGAATGCAAACATGACATTATTAATACAAATACCTATTATATTCCATGTGAAGTAAAAGTGATTATTATAGCTAGCACCTAAAATGATAAAAAATAAATTCATATTAAAACTAGAATGGGAAGTGAAATAACACAATCGTATTAAAACTTTAAAATCCTGAACGAATGGCAAACATTTAGCAAAAGCTGCAACATTTTATCTTATTGGATACTTCACAAAAATGAAGAAATAGACACTCAGAGTAACAAGCTCTCGATCCCAACTTGGTAAGCCTCGGGGCAGAAAAACCGAAAGAGAAATTAATTAATCGTCAAGTGCCCCTGGCGACCAGTAAAATGTTTTCTCATTAACGTCTCCACTAAGATTATTTCGCCATAAGCCCCCACCGCATTACTAATCACCGCTTCAAACACTCAGTGGCGCCCCCTCGTGACCGTCGAGCGCACTAACCCTCCCTTGCTGGCCGAATTGAAAACGTATAGCTTCACACACGGGAACCTCCATATCAAAGGCAAACAAGCCAAGATTTGTATTTTGGTACCGGTAACCGTCCATCGCAGATATTGCTACGTCTTTGTTTGCGAGGCTGGCCAATAATTAATTAATTTTTTAATCCAATCTTTTTATTTAGCATGTTGTAGCAAACACAAATTGTTGAATTTTAAAAGAAATATACAGCGGCGACATTTGCGTGTCAGTTACACCCCTTTTTTAATTTTTATTTTATGACGATAATCTTGTGAGATAAATAAGTCACAGCCATATCGTATATACTTTGTGATTAATGTACCAGCGGTATTTTATTAAAGTTCAAATGAAAACATTCATATATAGCTAACATAGGATATACACTCACAAGCATGAGTATAATACAACCCTGACCGCATGTAAAAATAATATCAGGAGCCTAACTACCGATAGCCAGATCTAGGAACAGTTACTAACTAGGACCTATGATCGTGTCACTAGTGATTTCGTAAATCCCGTTTAAACTTTTGTCCATTAGACATTTTGTACGGCTCAATTTTTATTCGTTTCGCAGAGGCAGCTAACTGAATTACAGAACTATTTGCAATCGAAACTACGTACAAGACTGTTCAATAAAAGCGAACGGGCGCTCGGAAACATTTTCTTTCGTTTGTTTCCTTTCACATTATCGTGAAGGGGATGAGGCGGGTCTGACTGAACGTACGGGCTTCGCATTTAAAAGCGATATAAAAAACTTGGGCTTTTATTTCGCAGGATGACCTAAGTGGCCGGCCGGACCGTACAAAACCTCTCTTGGACTTACCTGTATTTTTCCACTTATTTATCCAACGTTTTTTACATTCGCAATGTTTGTTAGTACTTACTACGCGCTTTGTCTGTTTGGGAAGATCCTGTTTTTAACGAGTACTTAGGGTCTAATTAAAAGGAAAGCTCCGCACGGACATTCGAGGCCTTTTGATGCCCACTGTTATTACATTTCGTGTATGAATTTAATTTGCGTGGATGGAGTTTGGAGTGGTAACCACTTTTTCGTTTTACACTAGGATATGTTATTGAACTTGGCGAGTGGAGTTTTTTCAAGCATCATCTCCTTTATTATTTAAAGCTTTTGACAGGGCATCACTCGCAATTTAATGGTGTGCGGTTTTTTGTACTCATAATAAACTTCGTAAATAGGTGCTATTTCTAAATGTGCGTAATGTTGATGTCATTCATGATGAAAGCATATTGACAGCGAAATTAATTTAGCAAAGTGTCGCCCGGTTGTTAGTTACATAAATATAAAAGACGAGATGTTGCCCGTAGCTTTGCTCGTGTAAATTTGATCTATGATACAGATTGGCAAAAGTGACTTTATATAAAAAAAACCTATCTTCTACTTGGAAAGTACGCTATTTAAATGAACCAAACAATAATCATCAATGCATCTCATAATGTCCCACTACTGGACTCGAGTCCTCTAGTAATATGGGTTGTTCCCATAGTCCAACACACTAGCGGATTGGCCACGCCATATGAACACGAGATCTAATAGCTTTTTAACAGCAATAATATTAAAGAGCTTGTGAGTCTTGAGGACCCATAAATGAAATATTTTTAGTGAGATTTCAAAATGTTTTAAAATTTGATTTCGTAATCGGGTTTTCACATTTTATAGTAGGCACATAATTATAAAGCATTAAATTCTGGCGTTCGGGATCATCTAACTATTTACTGTGCTCGAAGTTAATAACCCGGTGGATCAATATGATTGATACGAGCCGTCGGATTATCAGCTCTTCATTTATCGTCTTGTGATGGAAAGCGACCATCAAAACATGATTTCGTAAATCGAACACGCCGCTTAAATTTGACATGTTATAAATCGGATGTCGACTCGGTAATGAAGGAGGAAACAGCGAGGCATTAAAATAACATTCGTTTCATCGACAGTAAACGTCACTACAAGAATGACGGCAGTCGACTGCTGCAGTGCTACCCGCCGACCAACTTTGACAAGTTTAAGACCGGTATGACATATGGCACCATAAAATTTATTTATTTTAAATCAGGAACGGCAGAATAACTTCGGGTAATGAGAGAGCACGTGTCCTTCGAATCATAATTGAGGTGGATAACTCAGTCCGAGATGGCTGTTTGATTTACTGCGTTACTTTTGAGCCCACTAAATCACTTTTCTATAGATGTTCAGAAAACTATTAACTATTATTATTGGCAAACTACGAGAGTCCTTTGTGTGGGCCAGTCGCCCAGACGGATATCGGGCTGCTTTTTTATGGGTGACTTATTCGGTTTCTGATTTGCGTGGCCGAAGATAAATGTTTAAACTCTTGGACGCAAAAAGAACAAGTCAACAAAGTATTATATTATTATCACGAACAAGCTAAGATATTTCGGACTCTGTTTTTTATCATCCATTTCCTATCGGATATCATAGGAACATAAATTAACATTGTCACATAATGAATAGCTACATAGAACACACCTAATAATAATTCAAGAAGCTACAATATTTCCATATTGTTTGGGTATTTATTGATATTAAATGTTAGAAAAATAATTTTAAATAATTTTAATGTACCTGGTCCCGGATATTATTTAATGCATTTTGTTTTTTTAACCGCTTAAGGCCTCGGAATGTTACAAAGAGGCCCAGGACCGAGGAATGCGTAGATGGTAGAGATAGTAGAGATAGCACACGGTGCCACGCCGTCTGGCCCTTCGGCGTGTGGTCCGATGATCGATTGAACTTACTTTACGTTGGAATCTATGACATTTTAATTATAGAACCTACATTTTTCAATACAGTTGTGGGTCATGGTTTTAAGAGTAAGAAAAAGAAAATATTTATTTTCACATTACAAAAGCAATGAAAAAAGAGACTTATTTTAATATATAAATATAATGGATTACGCAGAAAAAAAGGGAAAACAAAAATGACAAAAATACAATAAATTGAAGACTGTCACATTTTGATCACCAGAAAAGTCTATACATATATGTACTGCAGTGCAATATGAAAAAAAGGCTCATTCTCAGCTTATACAGCAGTCTACGACCACGGCGCTGATTTTCAGAATGGGCCCCATGAGTTGTAAAGTCAGTAGGTGACAGCGATAGCATTCACCTACTGACTACTTTAAACTTCACAAATTGTGGACTCAATACATTTAATCGATATTTAGCCGATATTTTGACCCAATTGTATGGATCGTGGCCAAGGCTGAACTCCGTGAGTACCCGTATCATAGTAAACCAGTAGTGATTGATAAATTTGCGGTGATTAGGTACTAATTTCAGCAAACGAAAACTATTTTAATTATTTGAACACATGGAATGAATTTATTTTTATATAATTTATTTTTATATATAAGAATTTATATTTGTATATTTGTAGCTCCTATATTATTTCGTATCCTTCAGGTATATTGAAGGGTTTAATAAATACTTAGTATTCAGTAAGTGAAAAGTTTTTAACAACAAATCGCCATATACAAATAGGTGCATTTTCATTTGAATCACAAATAGTAGGTATGTGTCGCTGTGAAAAAAAACTGAAAGATGTAGAAAATAATTGCATTGCGACGTGTGTACGTAACATACCCGGAGCGGGGAACAACAATTAGTGGTGGAAGAATAGTACAAGCTGCGGTAATGACGCGCACGTAAATTAAATTAAATATAGTCTTACATGGTTTTGTTTTTAATTTAACGATGATCTTCACTTTTTTCTTTAAATGAATCTTAAAATTCATGCATGGTTGTATTTAGGTTGTATAGCCGATTGGAAAAGTGTTCTAATAAAATGAGTAAGAATGGGCGAAATATTTTCAAGTAATAAGTTCTGCAAGTAATATTTTGTGTGAGCCTTGTTGTTTCTAATGTTTGATATAATTTAATTATATTCTAAAATTAAATGGGTCTAGGTTTAAGGAGAAATAATGAAATGTGTAATTTCGGAGTACGGCAGTAATTAAGTACCTACTAATGTACAAAAATCAACTAAATTGATATTTGACGCGACGTTCGTATTTGTACAAATGGGATTCTTTCCTTATTTTAGTTATATTATAGTATAATAATTATACTAAAATAGTTCAATGAGTTCATGACAATATTAGTCGACCTATAATTTCATACACCTATATTATCATAGACTTATTTTCTCATAGTAAACGGGTATAATCTATCAGAGAAAGTCCGATTTTCGTTTGATACAATAATAATTTTCTTAAATTTTTTATTGCATTTTCATTCATCCATATTTTAAAAAGAGTTTATTTTATTTGGTGTCAAAATTACTTCCTACGAAGTTTGGAGCTTTACGATATCTTTGTTGAATTAGGGATAGACAAATTGCATAAAAATCTTTTCATGTCTTAAAAAGCAACCATTATAGGTATTTAACAACAGTCAATGATTTAACTCGTGGAGTCGTGAATGTAAAAATGAAATTAAAAACAAACCATTAAACCATTTTATACGAGAATCCCTAACAAGGCCGCTTCCCTTAACCGGATCGGGAGCACACCTGGGTACTCGAAATTTGCCCTAAAAGGTCCCAAACGACAATTTAGCCCAATACCATATTGACGTATGTACCGTGTAGGTAAAAGAGAATTTGTATTCAAGTTATATGGGTTTAAGATTGAAATCAGATTGTCCGGGAATGATAACATCGGCGGCGATTGGACATAAGTCGTTCCGGAAGCAAGGAGTGACGAGATGGTAGATTTTTAAAATGGAACGTTTGATTTGCATTTGAATAAGAGCCCCCGGCGACCCAGGTGCGCACCGGTACAGTCGGGCTGACAAAGTTTTAACATTTTTTTTGTTACGTGGCGAAAATTAATATGTAATAGCCGGTGTTTGTCCGATGTGATTAACATACGAATTAAAGTTTTAGTTTAGTTTCAGGTTACTGAAGTTGAAATAAATTAACAGGTACTGAACTAATTTTAATTAAATATTATGTACCTATCACAGGTAAACATTTTTTTTAATTATTCGAATACATTATTTGTTAAAGTAAGAATAATTTTATTTAACCTAATTAATATTTATTTAATACTTAATTTAAAAGCGTAATATTTAGTTTTCACCCAACGCCTAATAAGGCTCTCTACTCTAGTTTAATACTTTTCCTTGAAAAATTCAGTAGTGTGTGTAACTTAAACACATACATTTTAATTTATTTGCACAATACTTACTCGTACATTCAAGGTTACTATCATAGTCACTAAAATACTTAAATATAATACCGATCGATATGTAGGTAACCTACCTGTCTTTAATTTATATAATTCAAAAGTCATTTGTATCCGATTGTACTTTGATTAGGTACTCTTAGTGAGTTCTGTGAGTTTTACACAACAATCCCACGTAAAAAGGGTGATATACACGTGCTACTTACTTGTGGATAGTTCCAGTTATTTTTTCCGGTCATGGCTTAATACTTTATTTTTCCTGTTTAATTGCCCACAAATCCTATGAAATGTAAAAATTTTTTTGTTTTAAAAATTAAATAATTCACCTTAACGAAACAAAATCAAAGCAGTATAATATGCTATGCTTTAATCAGTTAAAATCTTGCATCCTAAGTGAAATATCAGTAAGTGTCGGATGTGATATTCAATTACTCGTATACCATATTATCTTTTCAAGCGGAGATTAATTCCAAAAATAAATAAAAAACAGGCATGCACTCAAATGCGGTGAAAACACATGGAATGGGCTTGGGAACGTAATAAGACGAACGCGTCCACTACACCTAATATTTTTTATCTTTCAAGTAGGGCGTGTTTGAGGCAACGACTCGGTCTTATTCTGCCCCTATTGTTTGAGTTTTTATTATTATCTCGAACAAAGAACGCGTAAACGGTAGCACAAGCGGTATCGGTGCCTGTGATCAACCTTATAGTACGTTTTTTTAATTACTTCTTCGAACGAAAATTGAGATGCGTTTGTGCGGGCGCGATACGCGATCCGGTAGTATTTTTTTTCGCGCGTTTTCTGGTTGATGTCGAAGCCTGGCTGCTTGGCACGATGGCGTGACTCTGATGAATTTTTGTTTTTTGACGTGGGAACGCACGGTCGGAATTGCAATCCGCGTTCGTATTGAAGTTCCAATTTCGCAGATGACGTAGTCTCGGGTTGATTTTTGGAGAAACACTATACTAGTAGAACTACCAAACGTTTTGTACTGTAGGTAGGTAAGGTTCTTGATATAATTTCAACTTAAATTCTATCGATATTACTGCTGCTAAAACTAAATAATATTTAGCATTAAGTTCACCGTTTATTTTGTACTAATATTGTATTGTGTTAATAAAGATTACAATAAAGAACAAAGAAGAATGCTCTGTCTTCAATCTTATGATTGAGTTAGTTTTCTTGTGAAAACCATCTTGTGTTCCATCTATCTAAATTTTGAGGAATAGCAACACATCTGTGACCGCTAAATAAAAATGCAATTAATGGAATGTTAAAAATACTAAAATGCCTTATAAAAATTAATGCTAATTGATTTACAACCGGGTACTGTTTTGTAAACATAAAAGATAAGGCCCTTATTAATGAAGCAATCTTAAGATCTCAAGATTCAGTCAAATCAGAACTAAAACTGACATCTGTAAGATATCGCGCTCTTGAGCTGAGTTTGTTTTATTAATACGGGCCTGGGGTTCTCAAAATGGGACGGACTATAAGAGTTTTACAAAATTACTTCAGAGCCTAAAGAAAACTACGAGCAACACAAAGTCGTCACAAACTAAGTTCTAAGTGATGATATTGTAAAGTTATTAGCGCTAGTCGTTGTCGCTTGGAAAATGAAAACGGAATGTGAAAGTAGCCACTTGTTAGGTCGCTTTCCCTAACACAATAAAATAGCCTTGTGCATTATAGTATGGATGTTATAATACGGTGTTTTACTACAATAATATACTATTATGTCACCTGTAGTTTTACTATAATTTTGAAATACAATGTGAAATGTTATAAACTCAATGATTATAATAATGTTTGGTCATATAAAAGTACTTATGTAGTTTGAATCGGACCGATGTGATATTACGATACGTACTTTAAATGTGTCTTACAAATATTTTTCCATAGACAAGTATTTTATATATAGTTTGCTGTAAGTTACGTACAGTTACGATAATAATCCAAAATATATAAATAAATAATAAATAAATAACGCTTCACACTCATAGCCCCACACTAGGATTCCCTGTGTCGTGGGTGCCATGGACAACACACAAGATAAGGACACTCACACCCAGACCGAGAACAGAAATTCAAACTCATCATTCAAATTTCTGCCTCGCTGGGAATCGAACCCAGGACCCTTGGCGCGGCGATCCGGCATGGTAACCATTGCGCCACACGGGTCGTCAAAAAGAGTCTTATGTTTTATTAAATCTACGGAATATTAAAATACAAAGATAGCGCTTGAGATTTTTTATGTAAAAATAAAATTGTCCCTGGCATTTGTAATGGAAAATATTATCTATACTAATACTATAAAGAAGAAAGATTTGATTCTTTGTTTGCATTGAATAGGCTCCGAAACTACCGAACCGATTTGAAAAATTATTTCACTGTTGGGAAGCTACACTATCCCTAGGTGACATAGGCTATATTATTTCCCGAAGTGAAGCGAGGGCGATTTCCTAGTTTTGTTATAAGTACCTAAATATCATAGTTGACCTGCCCAACAAGCAAAACATAGTTTATTAATAGTTTATAAAGCCAATAATATTATCCTTATAAAAAAGCCTTATGAACGATAATATGACTGCATTGGGCACAAATTACAAGGGTAACTCTTGTAAAAGTTGTATAAGTATAATGTAATTAGCTAATCTTTCTTATAATTACCATAAAGAAGCAATAGTATTGCTAATTTGTCCTGGATAAGCAAGGACTTTGCTATTACATTACCAATCATCCTTATAATTGTTAAAAAAACGCTGCTATTTAGTCATATATGCTCATTTAGCTCTACATTAATCGAAAAATTCGGTTGCAAAAGAATTCAAGGCTAAATAAAATATTAATAAGGAACCTTTATTAATATGTTTAGTAAAATAGAAATCCAGCTTTAATTTACTCTCAATTCCCACTAGAGGCGCTTCCAAAATGTATAGAAGAACAAACGTTCTTAAGCTTTTAAGAATAAAATATTATATAATATTATTCCGCTGTTGGATCTGTAACTAATCATGATATAATTTTTACGCCTCTTTTAGAAATATTTATTCAAGAGATGCAAAACGAAACTGCATAGTTTAGATCATAATATAACTCTCGATTCTAACGCACTTTCCATGCGTTATGTTGCCGAAATGTTATGAACTAGTGTAAGAGGGGTCTTGGAATAACAAACGCGCGGAACTTGTTACCGCCGCGCCGCGAACCGTGACTCAACTATTGACCTCGTTAGTTCGAACAAAACGCCACCAGCGCGCGTAAAACAACCGCGCCACTTGACGTTCGCCTTTTCCTCTCAAAAATAACTCATCTCGGCTTTTCACGAGGTGTCATTAAGTCGGTGGCTTTGTGCCGCGCCCGCGCCCGTGCCCGCTCCCGCGCCCGCGCACGCTGCGCTCGCCGCTCCGTGCGGTAATGACGCGCCACTCAACGCCCGGTTGTTTTTTACCTCATTAACAAAATGCTTTTCGCGATTAATGTTTGCGCTACGATTACGGTAAATATTCCCGCATTGTGCTGCGAAGATGACTTTCTTTTTGGTAACTGGATATTTTTAAGCTGCGTCGAGCTCTCGACGAAATCAAAATATTTTAATCATATAATATTTTAAAAGCGTTTTCTTTTAAACGATATTAGTTCACTATCTAACCCAAAAGGAAGGCGTATTAATATCAAAATATTGGGTGGTGCGTCCGAAAACATCAGTAGGGCGCGAACAGCTTCATTTATTATGGCCAAATATTTTCTTCGCAGAAAATGTGTGGACAATAATTTTTGATTTTCCTGGAAGCAGCCCTCGAGTGAAGCGGCGACCTCCGTTCTTTTAATTACTGCGACGCCCGGCGCGCCCGCCCAGACCTCGAGAAAATATTTAGCTACGTCCGCACCAGCCCTGCGTAATTACTAATGACCTTATACTTGTATACTTGCATATATTATAGCTCCTTGATTTGTGGCATATTATTTTCTTTCATTAGATTTTACTCTCATAATATTTTGGTTTTGGGATTTCAATTCATGTGAGAGTGAGACGGGTGTTCTGTTATGATTATCACAACGATCCTACTGGTGAATTCGTTTCAAATTACATTAAAGTATGGACCCACCACGCTGATCAAATACGTATTGACAAACATCACAATGTTTGCCGCATAATTCCAAATTTTCCTCCAGATGTTTTCTCTTACTGATACTAATTCATAATAGGTATTTTGAATGTGCATAGGTTATATTTTGAAGGTGTTGTAATATTGTACTCAATTCGGACACAAAGGAACCAATGAATACAAATTTTTAATTCAGCTGTCACTGCTTACTACATAGCTTATCATATTATCATACACTAAAATATCTGGCCGATTTGTGAATCGAAGTTAGGACCACTTATAGGTGGTAGAGTCACCAACTTGGCTACAAGATTTTGTAATGTTTACTAGGTGAAAAGACGAAAAGATTGTATCGGCAAACCATTTTTTCTGCGAATGAAAGTTTGTATAAGGCGAGCATGCGACTTGTTTTACGCTGTATACGCACGCAGTCTGTAAGTAATCTCATCTGAAGGAGTGCAGTGTACTAAGACGGGGCGTCATCTTTGCAGTTGATGCTTGAAAAACAGGAACCCCGCAAATTTCCGAGTTACTTCAGCGATTAACAGCAAACAAGAACATAAAAACATTTTCGCATATTTTCAATAATGACTAGGTATAGGTCGTATGACCTGGTCGAAATTTGACCTTTAGGTAGTAGCTTTTTGTATAAATTACAAATACATTTATTTCACAGTAATTTATACTCGTAAAAAAGGATCAAATGAGAAGCAACGTTATACTTTTACTACGAAATATAGGTACATAGTAGCCTACCTAGTCATCTTCTGGCGTCGCAATATAAGAGGAAATACTCGGAGCAAATTAGAGGCTGGCTTCCGCAGTACGAGCGGACCAGCTCCCAGTTAACTGAGGCCCATATTGTTGTACTTATTATTTTTCATCTGCCTCGCCTTCGGGCAGTGTTTTGCATTCTGTAGTCTTGGTACAGCATTAGACGCATACGAACTTACCTACTATAATATGGGCGTATTAGTTTTATTACTTTAGGACAAATATTGGAACAAACAGCCGCATCTTTTTTTAGATAAATTAAAGTAAAATTTTAGTTGCGTTTAATATATTCTTGAGATAAAAATCTCTGATCAAAATTAGCGGACTCATAACTTACGTTATGATGCTATCTAAGTTCTCATCCGAATCAACGCTTTCATTTAAAAAATATGATTTTACAGATAATTTGCATGCGTTTTGCACGTTTAATTTATTGGAGGAACTAAACTACTAACTAAAAATTAAATATGGAATCGTACATTAATTAAGCCATTCACTATAAAAAGAGGCGAGAAAGCGCAGCTTATACATACGTATATAAATTATGGGCAGCTATTAAAATGGTTAGTTAAGTCCGATGAAAAGCAATTAATCGATCGTGGCTCTTCACATTAATTTCATAGCAATTAATATATACGAGCGATTCGACAATTAATTGGTGCAAAAAGAGCCGGGGATCCGCTTCGGAGTCGCAACGGAATCGCGGCGGGATCGCAGTAAATCACGCTCGCACAATGCCGGCAGGTGGCGGCGGCGTCGCACGATAATGCTCGCGTTTAATTACGCGGAATAATTAGTGAACGGAATATTTTCCGGGCCCTAACTATCTCCGCCGTCTTCCGGCGATAACTAGGCGGTAATTGCGGATTAACCTCGCATTCAGAAATTTAATAGGTGCTCGAATAGATGCCTGCTCGAATACACTGCCGCAACCGAACCCCAATAACGCTATTTGTTTAGTGACGCCGAATTAATTGTTTTCCGGAAAACATTGCTTTGAACGCCTTGACATAAGCTGCTCGTGAAACTCGCACGTATTCAATAATAATTAGAAAATTCGATGGCGTTCATTTCTGTTAAACATGTGAGGAATTTCAGTGATACGTTGCATAAAATTTGTAAAGATTTAACTAAATCGTGAAGGTATAAACGCAAAAACTAATATGGTAGAGTGAGTTGAACTGAACATCCAATATTTTAAGTCGCTGTCGGCCCAGCGGCACCCAGTGGCGATTGTTTGGGTCCTCCTGCGGGAGCATCCGTGCAATACTGCATACGTCACGGCGCGTGCTGCCAATGTAATTTGCGCTTTATGGCACGTGAATAATTCGCGATAATCCCCACCCCCTGCCTGCCTCCCCGCGACGTCTCCACGACGACGTTTGATCTCTATGATAGAAGGTGAAAAAATAATAATATAAGCGCATTTGCCGCTCACCTGACACAATTCGTCCGAAGTGTAGTTTTACCGACCCCCGAGGGTGGCTAGTTGAGCGTGAACTTTTGATATCGGTGCGAAATATTAATTTCTCAACGCCAATAAACATCGAAGCGTACGTAATGCTGGCAAATTAAGCTGAGTGCCTTTAATATTATTTTGTAGGAGATTTTAATTATGGCGCAATATTGCCTCGTAGTGCCGCCGATGGAAATTATTTTAGAGCTAATTAATTTCGTTTTGAATAGCTTAGGCAGAATCGGACCGTTGCGGCAACAAAATATTACACAATACGCTCAAATATCATGATAAATTGGTAGGTACTTAGCGGGATATTTAGTATTTATTTAGTGTTTACTCAACCTACTTACGATTGCTTAAGAAGGAGAAACATGTTAAAATAGTAGTAGTTAAAATAATAGCATTCGTAGAAATATGTGCAAATCTGGTAGGTGCAGTCCGAAATTCTAAATTAACCGACGAATGATTTCCTTTGTAGACAGATAATTAATCGAGAATTCTACGCTAACTTAATTTTCTAGTCCTTTTCTTTGAATTGTGATAGGTTTATCAGAACTTATGTAATATAACATTTATATTTACCTAACTGCCAGGAAAGGTTATGTTTTTCGCGCGTATCTTGTATGTATTATATGTATGTATGTATGCATGTAATATTTTTTATTAGGTACTTCATATCTTCCAAACCACTGAATGAATTTATATAGGTACTTAACTACTTAAGATATCGTTAGTTTCGTCTCTGTGGTTTCGTCTAAGCAATAGAAGTGTTCTTAGATAAGTGAAATAAAAAAAACCAAATATGCTGTGAAAAGTGTGTGTGAAGTATCAGAAAATAAAAATAAATCCAATAATGCAATATGGGTATGAAATTAAAGAACTCTCCATAAGGATTTCAAAAAGGTACCTATATCATAATAGCTTTTTTGATAGCACGCGGTTATTTTTTAAAATTTATTTTGTTTTATTTTCTGACAGTATGGTCACGGTTACATAATAATAATTATGTGTCTATCTTTACCGTGGTATGGTCGATCCTAATTAATATACGCATTGTAAGACTTAATACCCTAATATTCCAAATTCGGTAATAAAGAAAGTCTTCCGAAAGTTCCGTGGACGACGACGACCACCGGGAGTCACCGAAAGCGCGTCTCACTTCGCGAATAAGTGAATTAGTTTTTAAGTCTATATTTTTGTATGTATGTTAGTCTGTAAGGTATTTATGTTATGGGCCTCGATGCCTGAAATAAAGATTTATTATTATTATTATTATTATTAATAAGCTTTGGGTAAATGTTACCAAAGCATAAGCTGTTTATACCAAGAGTCCCCTGCTCCAATACAAACCTATTATCTAAACTCTAAAGCTACCAAACAAAACAAATTAAACAAAACAACCTGTTTGTCCAATTTACAAATAAAAACACGGAGAATTCCATTTTAGGAATAGGAACGTTTCCATTGAAGAGCAATTACCAATATTACTTAGTAGTGCTTTGAACGCCAGATGGCGTTGGGGTGATCATTTAAAAATCACTGCACATTGTTCGGAGCGCAACTAATTGCAGGGAAAGTGGGGTTGAAGTCGAACGTACTCCCGGACTAAATCATTTCCTAATAGAAACTCCGTACTCCCATGTACCTTGATTTTTATCGTAATTTTTTAAGCGTTATAAGATAAGAATTGTTGTGCAATTATGTGTATTTTTGTATTATTTGTTTTGTAAAATATGTTATCTTTTTAAAATATAATGCAAATGCAGTTATCAAAATCCTTGACATCTCATTATTATTCATTATCTTGTTTTTATAATGTTTATGTATGACACAATTGCTTGTTTGTTTCAGATTGGATCATTAACCCTGACAACAACCTGAATGGACAATGTAAGTTATCACAACAACATCATAAGGCGAGGATCAATAAATACACTTCTGACATTTACACATTTTATTATATTTATGAAGAAACCACAGAACACAGGGAGACTGTGTTATGTGACCAAAATTAAGCTTGAAACAGAAATCAAGTTGCAAATACACTTTTGTCAAAGCATTCCTTAATTAGTAGTTCTAACACACTTAAATAATTATGTGTATACATACATTTAAGTTACATCACAATTTTTTTTATGATAATAACTAATACAATACAAAAAAGTTAAACGGTCTTTTAAAATTATAATTTGAACTGTTTATTGATTGACTATATCATAACTGCGGCATGATTAACGTAACATTATTTCAAGAAAGGTTTAAGATATCGAATTTGAAAAGCATAATTGAGTGAGATACAGTATCATCGTTGAATATTGTTTAATTTAAGCGTCAAAGTCCAGTTAGTGCAGGCAGTTCGCTCGAATGCGCCGATCACAATTGAATCATGTTCTATTTCCTGTGAATCACATTCATTTCCTTTTTACTCGCCTGTTCATTTGTCAATATGTTGCAGTCAGATAGCTTAACATTGTATTTTGTGAATATCCTAATAATTGGAGGGGTTTTAATGACCTTCTTCAGCTGCAGCGTAGTGGACTAAGCTTCAGGTTTCTTTGACTACAATAGACTCGTGTCTCATATTTGATGCTTGAATACTGGTGTGTTTAATTGTGTAGCAGATATTATTTACAACTTTTGCGCATATTGTTCTTTAATATTCACATGCCAATCGCTTTTATATAAAAAATATGTTATTGACGTTACACTAGTTGGCTGTACAATTATTTGTAGTTATGAATCAATGTTAGAAATAATACAGTAATTTTAATGATTTATTATTTATTACCTACTTAATTACTGATTATATAACTATATATAATATAAAAACTTTATAAGTACTTACTATTTTTTCCATTTTCTTTCTTTAAATTTTTACTTCAAGCCTTTTTGCAGAGTGTCGAAATTTTCCTATACTTCGACAGGGCGTTTTAGTGACACGGAGACCTTCAATTCGTCTATTGGTTTTAATAATACGAAGTGCACTCGAACTCCGATTGATCTGAACCTTTTGTCCGCCCGTTTTGTATTCAATATTCCTTGTTTATTAGACACTAATACATTTACGCCCCAACTCAGTCACTAACGGTTACTGAATTTGTGTGGTGATTCTTTACTAAGGAGCGATTAAAGTAACCGTTAGTGACCCTGAGTTGGGGCGTTAGAGTGGAGATATATTAACTTGTGTTTAATAAAACTAATTTTTGTTACTAATGTGTTATGAGATGTTGCGTATGACAGAGAAGTATTTTTTTTACACAAATAAGTTAATCCTTGACCACAATCCCACCTGATGGTAAGTGGATATGTGGTCCAAAGTGGTGATCACATTAACTTAGTAAAAGCCTATTCACTCTTGTATCGAAGACATCCTTGTCATTGGTAGTATGAAAAAGTATTTCTTGGAAAGTTGACAAAAAAACTTAAGAAATTCAGGGATTTATGTATTTATATTATAACACGTTTTATGTTTTTTAATGATACCATATTAATATTTACAAGAAAAAAGCCAAATACAGGAGAAATTTAAAACAAGAAAGAATTAGTTATATGTACGTATTCGTAGCATCTAGCATAAGATTTTTGTTTCCTTTTTAAACTTTTACATTTTGCATGCTTTGTTTTTAGCATAAAATTAGGTGTAATTAAAACTTTGCTTATTCGCATAGCTCTTAAAGCATTATAGTTCAATATGTCCAATACTTCGATGTACCATAATAGTTCAATGGCCCGTAGTAATTCATTATGAGTATAAAACTTGTATGTTATAATTTTGTAGAAAAATACGCTTCTTGCAGTTAGGTAATAAGCTTTTTAAATATTTTGATAGAATTTAATAACTGCTTAACTTTATTTTGTCTTAATATATTACTATTTTATGTTAAGCTTCTTATTTTAAGTTGAGAAATTAATAGAAATTGCTGTAATAATTTTTTATTCGTGTAATAAGTAGGTATGACTGAAAATATTTGTAGAGACATTCTATGTTTTAATATTATAATTATATGGCACAAAAGTTTATTTTACACATTTGTTTACATAGTTTCGTGTTTTCACTTTTGTGCTTATTCATGTTAGGGGTGAAACCTACAATATTTTGCGAAGTATTAATAATAACATCATATAATACGTTTTGTTTCCTAACAACATTGTGTGGAATGCTCAAGAATGCTCATAAAACTCCCTATTGTTAAGTTTACACACTGCGAAGCATCGCAGGATTTAAAAGTGCAATAAATATAACATTGTAACACTTCAATACTTATGTTATAAATTAGTTTATGAGTGTTTTTAATATTTTTTCGAAAGTGTTATTTAAGCGATTAGTATTATTATATGGCCTATTTTGGAATAGTATTAATGTTGTTTGTAATATTGGATTTTAAGAGTCCCAGAAGACTTGAGCATGAGTCAGCCGCCAAACGACTCATCGTGTTCCGGCTGGGGGCTTGAGAGCCAGTTCTTTCTTTCTTTTTCTTCTCACTTTCTTGGCCGGCAACGCAGGGATGCCTTTGGTGTTTGTTGGTGTTGCTGATGTCCATGGGCGAAGATAGCCACTTACCATCAAGTGGATCGTTAGCTCGTTTGCCGGCTATTTCCATAAAAAAAGATTTCTGAGCCTTGTACATCCCAATACAGATTTTGTCATCATTTTGACATCAGATGGGCTAACGCATTACTAGGTGTTTGACCATAAAATATAATGAATTCGTTTAGTAATACACAGGAGCATATAAAATACAATGCAAAATAAAACACGAATAATACCCTGGTGGCCGCGGTCCCCTGGTCTGCATCATCGGTCACATCTCAAGATAATCTAAGCAGCAGTGAAATTTTTACTTCCGCGCCATCGCCCGAATGCTTTTTTAGCCAAAAAGCTTTATCACTTCCGTGGGGCTACGGGATTCGGACATTACGTAGAGGTTAGCGGACTGGAATACTCATCGAAAAATATAATTAATTTATTGTTTGGTAAAACATCAATATACGTATATTTACTTCAGATAAGGCGTAGTCTAATAATGATCTGTGATGTAATATAATAGTATTGGCCGTAACAAGTATGTAATTATCTTATTTAAACAACACGTTCCATTATGCCAACAAGCTTAAACTATCCACCTGATAGGAGGTGATCACCGACGCTTATAGTCCTCAATAACACTAAAAGCCAGCTTTGCAATACTGGCCAAGAAACAAGAGAAGTGAAATAGGGTATCGATAACCTTGAGAGAGATAGCAGCAATGGCAATATGTGTCCATGTCCCTTCCAGTAGTTTTACCGCGCTCGGCGCCGTAGTGGGCAGCGCAGCAGAATGCAGGCAGTGGATCACTTTTATAGCCGGACGCCATAAAATAAATGTCGTGGTCCATCGTTGCTCGCGTTGCCCCGCATTAGCCAGTAAACAGCGTGAGGACGGTGGATGGACTGAAGACTGCTCTGTGTTCTAGACGCTCATTTATATAAAAAAAATTGTATATGTTGACAAGATGATCATAATATGCTTTTAAAAAGATAGTTTGTCTAGATTTTTTTTATTAACTGTGATTATTTTATGTATTTTTTTAGCCGACTGAATTTATACTTAAGCTTCTTTTCTACTCGATTATTTTTATTGTTATTAAAATAAAAATCTAAAAAGGTTTCAAATGTAAACAAAGAAAAAATTGTCGTGTGATGCGTGCAGACAGAGATTAGTTATAATAGGTAAGAGTGGGTTTTCCCAGATCTGTAACTTAATTTAGCACAAGTGTGCTGGATATGATTGGACTCGTCTTATTGTAACGTGAAAAACTTTTAAGAGAAATGATGTGTCTAGATTACCTTGCCTTTTTATATAAAACTTTTTGCAGTGTGTAATAAATAATGTACTAAAATAAATGCGTACTATTAACTACCTACCTACAAATGGATTTAGTGGAACACGATTGTCAAGGACTGATAGAGAACAGGATATCTTTAACCAGAATTACTTCTAAAAACTTGGCCGTGTAACATTGATTTTATAACACCGCAACCTCTGGAGATTATTTAGTCTGTACTAGATGTTCCCGGCTGTCTGTGAAGGCATAAACAGGGTTCCTTATCATAGTTATTTACGCAACGGCCGGCGGTCGACGATAGCAATATATTGTCGATTTCCGGCCACCACTGGCGAGTAATACGCTTCCGGAACGCCCCGCGTACCGCCCTCTGAACGCGTAATGCGTCGTGCGTCTACGAATTAGAGTATTAGAGATACGAGACATCTTACGTCAGTTGTACCCTTGTATCATGGTTTAATTAAAATTAGAAAGAAAAGGTAAAGATAAGGTTAGGTTTGATAGATAATAATCGATCTTTGGTTATGTCTTAATACTTAATGGAAATAACAGCATAGTTTGATACGTGATGGTCATCCCCCATAAACGTACATAAAACCTGTGATTTCCAAACTAGCTAAGAAGGAAATAAAAACATCCTTATCAGCTCTCCACGTTGCAATCGATACACAATGAATTGAATAACTTTGACTACAGATGCAATTTTCTTTACAATTATTTTATTTTAAAGCCTTTAAAAGCTTTTCTATTAATAAGACCTAGCTGACTTGACCATTCTCATTACCTAAGGATTCTCATCTGACATGGACCTAGATTATCAACAGAAACTCGTGCTTTCACTGGTTTAAATAAGTCATAGCCTAGTAATTACTTTATAATATTTTTCACTGGTGAAAACAAAATTTTCTCCAAAAACCATTTTCCCACGCTTAACGATGGCGAAGCGCGATGTATCGCATAATGTATGTGCATATTATTGTTGTCATTTTTCACTGGTCACATTAAGATCGTCGTCTCCGGAACCCTAAATAAATACATGCTACGGTTAATCGACGGTAAACCGGAGGCAATGGGGGTCACTCGGCACATTAGCGAATACTTGACCGAGACAAAATGCGAGTATACCATAAATATACGGAACATTTATTGTGGGAATTGCTTAGAAAATTCTATGATACTAGGTAATGATGGTCTGAATATTTAAAATAATAAAAAAAAATCTATATCAATATTCGTAGGTATACCTACATGTAATATTGATGTGTTGTTATGTTATGTGATGTATTTTGTTTTATTACCGTTTTCAAAAGATGCTTTTACGCGTTATGTCTAGAAATCAGTAACACATCTTTCGCCTAGATTGTTTCGTAGTTTCAATTAAAGCGTTAACTTTTTTTACCATACCTATCAAAATACAATGCATATCAAGATTTTAAATGGAAATGTATAAAGTTGTATCTGAGAGTTATAAAAGTAAACAGTTATAGCCATTACAGTCCTGTAGCAGTAGCATACACACCTAATAAGCGAAGTAAACTACAATTAGCGATCGGAGGGCGGCAGGAGGGCGCAGGAGGGCGGCAGGAGGGCGGCACGCGTGCCCTCAAGAACACTCCGCTTCGCCACTGCTGCGGTCACTAATTGCCTTATTGATTGCATGCAACCCCTCACGATACTGAGAATCATGCTGATAGATTTTTAGTTTTTACTTTTACTCAACAATTTAACTTTCTAAACGAAGAAAACAGTTTTTTTCAAACGACAAACTTTACCTTATAAAGTCATCGTCATTCTTGCATATCAGTAACACCAAAGATATGGGCAATGCGTTTCAGACTAAAAAAGGAAAACCCCCTTTGTTTCAAGACTCTCCAATAGGTACTGCGACTGAAAAACGTAGTATCATTTAATGGTGGATTTGGACAAAGATATACCATAAACCAGACTTTATAACAAAGAACAGGTATTTCTTTCCATTAACAGATATTTGAATAACTTTATACGTTATTATTATTTTATGTTGGTTATAACACACTATCATTACTATTGGTCTGTCAGAACGTAAAACGCACCAGACGTAGAATTGGCAGCTTATCAAAATTCAACAATTAAGGGTCTCCTCGTCATCGAAGTCACGCTGTGATCATGATCGTATCAATGATACGGTATCATATCATATCATAATTACTATCATTACAATTTGTGTAAACATTTTACCTTCTCTTCGTACACCGCTACCCTCTTTTTGTGTTCTAACTTCTTTTCTCTACCCAAAGGTCGTCTGGAAGAGA
This sequence comes from Thymelicus lineola, assembly GCA_963932265.1. Lineage (NCBI taxonomy): Eukaryota > Metazoa > Arthropoda > Insecta > Lepidoptera > Hesperiidae > Thymelicus > Thymelicus lineola. The sequence continues at coordinate 14,639,471 of OZ010683.1, read as the reverse complement.
TCGCTACCTTAGCGATAAGGTATACAAAAGGTTGTATACCTTACTTTATTTTAATATGACTATGTATATAATTGTATTTGGTGTACAAATAAAGAGTATTTGAATTGTATTGTATTGTGTCTTAATGTGTCAAAATATTCCTAAAAAATGAAGGATATTCTGAATTGGGTACTTAAGAATCAAATCTTTAAAGCTTATTGTTTAGTTTCCCCACTATGTAGATATCTTCAAACCTCGTAATATTGTGTGTCTAGCGTAGAGATTCGTAACGGTTCAAGAACAAAGCACTGAAATGCGGCGGTAGAGATCACATATAGATGATTGATCGCGCTGTGTGATAGCACGATGGGCACAAGAACTCTCTTGCATCTCAGAACGTCGCATTGACAATCAAAACCGAGCTTTAAATCAATGCCATTAAAATCTACGATCGTGACGTGGTGAAATCAAACTAGTGTACTAATGATAGGCTTTTAAAAATATACGATACTCGTCACCTCGTAATGGCGTCGATATGTTACCGACATCAATCCGCTATTCTACTCACGTCTGCGGTGGATCTAATTAATTATGGTAATTAAACAGCCCGTTGCGGTGCGGACGTGCTAGCTGGCTGGAAATTTTGAATCCTATCACGTTTGTACGTTGTACCTCTGCTCTTCCGTAAATACATGAGCTATGTACCTTTTAATTAGCTCGTTTGAATTAGGATTCTGTATCTAAACAACTGAATATTTTGGCATTGACTGGTGTTTACACTAAACCTTCACGTTTTATTAAATTCAAGTGAGTTAGAATAGCCTTGTCAGGATAATATGTGAAGCTAATTACATAGTTTAAAAGTATTCAAATGTAACTGTATGTCCTAATCAATGTGTATGTGGTGAAGAAGCAATTTGCATTATCTCTCAACGGTATTTGTGATGACAATAAAGGGTGTAATCGCGCGCTGTTTTGTCATTAGTTTAATATATATTGGTTTAAGATCTGAAATAGGCGCGACCTTCACCTTGGATCTTAGAACATATTAATTTAAGATAATTTCTGAAAAACCTATGGACCTATTTTCCAAATTATTCATAATTTGGTTCATTTCCCGTGGTGGACCAACTGCATAGACCAATTGGGTAGGTGTAATGGCATAAAACGTATCCATGGACCATAATAGTTGGATCATTTAGACGTATCGGGAATAAATAATATCGGTATTATTATGGTACCCAAGTACGATAAAAATGCCAAACAAGAATCTGGTAGAAACAGAAGGTAACTGTAGTCAACGCGCAGATTTTTAGTTAAGACTCACGTCGCGGAGTCAGTCGAGTACAATGACACGGGGATACGCGATGCGATTCCCTTTGCACGTTCTAACGATGCGGTGCAAGTTTCAAACTTAGAGAGGGATATCCCTCTTACTTAAACATACCTAATAAATAAGAACCAGTCCTTAAACGATTTTGTCATTTTGCGAATAATTCAAAAATCTTTATCAATGGTTCTTCGCTGTTTGGATGTTATCTCGGTTACAATGTTTCATGTCAATATTGGACAAAAAATATTTTACTTGAAAAACTTTAAGTACAAAAAAATCTTATTAATGTAAGTGTAATATAATAGTTTAATGCATTTTTCGTGGACCGCACGTTATCATTAAACATTAATGTTGGATTGAGAAATCAGTTTATTTACTAAGCAAATTACTCACATTGCATCGTGTCTGCATAGCTTTATTTTACGACAATATTCAATCACAAAGAAAACAAGATACATACAATGACCATGAAATGGACGCATTGTATGCTCCAGGTTTAATTTTATTTGGTGCTGAAATTAAACAATGTAACAAAAATTATACATAAATGTTGTTACTGCACTTCTTATGAATTAAAATATAAGTTGTTACACACACGTAATTTTTTTTACTTCTTTATTCATCTCTGTGTGCGTCAGAACATTCACAAGATTACACAAATTACAAAATCTTGAGCTATATGAAAGAGACTTTATGTAATTTGCGTAGATGATATATGTATTGTAATATGATTTTTATAGTGAATGGGCATCACGACGCACACTCCCAACTTGTACCAATCCAACACATTCCTGACGAAGAATGATGCTTTCGGCTGCTCGTAGGTAGTGCTTTGTTCGGGTGATTAAGTACCTCCGTTCCTAAGCCCTTCAGCTAATGAGTTGAGAGTCAGTATTAATCATGACGACCGGACCACTGACGGCCGTGGGTGGTTGCTTAATGGTTTTAAAGTTGAGATGTTTACGTAAAAAGGTGTGAACGTAAAATACCGCGGCGAGTCCTAAAGATTGACTGATTATTATCTGACGCACGCTAAATATGTGGAAGTATTTTTGAGGCATTTGGAAGTGTATTCGGGGCGGTGCTACATTGTATAGCAATGCCGAGGTATTGAATTGTTAAAAGCTGAGTGGTTTTTATGACAAACACGTTATAAACAACTTAGTTGTATTTTAAAAGCTATGTATCTTGAATTACATTACTTGAATTACATATGTCGCCGGGAATTCATTGGTTGATACTAGGCCTATCAAAATAAAATCTGGCACCCATTGCCTCGTTCATTATTTAACAGGGTCCACCAATAGATGGGGCTGGATGAAAATTCACATCATTACAGTATCGGTTTTTTAAATACCCGAAAAACGATCAAACGTACCACCTTGGACAACGGCAACACGACGGGATAATTTTACGTCTTGTCGACCAAAAAGGAAGCAGAACATCCGCATTATTACCGGACTGCTCCCTCCTTGGGTTATGTTGTAAGATACAAGTGTTTAATATTTTTATTACCTCATATCTTCCAAACCACTGAACGGATTTATATAATTTAGATATCGTTAGATTCGCTTTGATAACCCAAGTGAAATAAAAAACAAATATCTTGGCTGTGATTGGCATCCATTGTATGAAATATCAATAAATAAATAAAAATTGAATACTGTAATATGTGTATTAAATCAAAGAACTCATCATAAGATTTCCATACTTTTTTTGACAGCAGGCGGGTTTTTTATTTATTTTTAAATTTACTAATTTGTTAATTGCATTGAACATAGTCATTAAATGTTATGCCTATAATACTAGGCCATAAAAGTTCTAACACATCTAGCAGACGTAAGGCTTACAAGGTGTGTACACAGGGTATGTAAGTCGTATTCAAATACTCTACATCTCGAGACGTGTCACCCGTCAAGACATGCGGATGACTGATCCGGCGCGCAAACTAATGTTCTTTTTTTGAAACCTTTTATTTTTAAAACACAAAAGCCAAAGACGCATGAGTTATGCCGACTTGTAGTTTTTACGATACTCTTAACTTGGATTAAATATTTATAAATTTTATTCCTTTACCTCGACGCCTTCACTGCGCTACGTGATGGCATGTGACATCAAAATGACAAATTGGCTAATTATTCTTAATCCGAATGAATCCTTTGACCGAACAATTTGATGGACCGCCGACATTATACAGCAAGTATTTTTTTATTTCAGCTTGATCGTTTTAATTCTGTACCTACAGCTATACTTATTTCTTTAAGCTGAGGTTGTTGGAACTAAAGGAACTTGCGTTCAATTTTAATACAACAGACGATCATTAAGGATGCAAAAGTTTTTGTTATGTTTTTAGTTCCTGTTAGTCTTTATAAAATAGGTACACGAAAAAAAAGTTCTTGCTTTTTATGAGTAGCTAAAGATTATATTACATGTCATTATTATGTCGCTCACATGAACAACAACAACACCACGTTGCTACAGCAAAAAGTGGGCAAGCAGTAAATTTATGAAACCACGAAAAAGTTTGAGGCGATCTAATAAAAGTTTCACTTTAAAAAACCTACGTAGATCTGTACAAGGCATCAGAAAGATTACACAGTATGCAGATGTGGAGAATGCTAGACTTGTTTATTTTGCATATTTTCATAGTCTTTCATAAGGTCCTGATATTGATCCAATATTCGTATTAAAGAAAAGGGCTATTCGAGCCATTTATAAATTAAAGTCGCAATCGCTCGGAAAATGCGGGGAAATCCGCGGGCAGAGCGCTAGTCCTGTATATACTGTGCACATCATTATGATAATAACCGGTGATATTACCCGTTTAGCTCGCGACGAATGCGTTTATTTTTCGCTGCGACCGAACTCCGCTCAAACCAAGGTATACTTGGACTTATAAATTTTAACTTTTTCAAGTACATTTTAAAATTTGGAATTCTTTCAGCGTTACTTAACTTCCCGATTTTCCGTTTTATATTTTAAATTTAATCATTAACTTTAGCTTTGACGGTTTATTTTACGTTTTGAACTTTTTTAATTTTCATACGTAATTTCAGAGTAAAAACACATTTGCTCTATCTTAAATGTGTTTTTACTCTGTATCGCATCAATCGCAGCTTATATTTAATGAGAACCTTGTAAAACGTGAATATGTATCTTACTTTTGGTTAAATGATATAATATTAAACAATAAACGACTACAGACGCCTTAGGATTTTTTATGACATCTTTAATAATAAAAACCAAACATTACATATAACTTTCTGATCAGCTATAAATGTAAAAACAGCTTTCAAGCAAACAAAGTCACTTAAAAACAGTTATAGACCAGCAAATTCAGCAAAAAATTCGCAAAGTATCAAAACTAGCAAACCTTCGAGTTTCATACAATAGACAGGTACAAACCATCTCGGCAGTAAGCCGGAAATGGCCACGAATATAGCTCAACGAATGTGAATGGAAATTAAAACGTCAACCGCGGGGCCCGCGGTCACGCCCGGCGCTTTCATTATCCAAATTATTCCAGAATAGATGAGTATACTGAATGAGGTATATCTTGCGTGAGAGATCATATTTTTAGCTTGTTTATACCCGGCGATGAAGCTAGAATGTTATTTATTTACTGGGTATGTTGCTATGCAAGTATGCTCCTTAGGAGTTTATTAGTAGTGAGCTTTATTTATGGATTGAAGACAGAACTTCTCAATAGGGATGTTGACACTAATTGTAAATTAATATAAAATAATGAAATGTAAACAGTGCTCTGTCTCGTTTATCACACTGGTTTACTGCAAATAATTTACTGCTTACAGCTAAAAAATTAAGTATGTAGAATTTTCGCTACCTAATGTACGGAATGTTGGTAAAAGCCTCAAAATAAATAATAAAATTAAAACTATGGAAAATCCACGTTTTTTTTTGGTGTCACCTTAGATTCTAAACTATGGCATGCATAAGTGTATCAGTGATGCCTATAAAAATAAAGATTTTTGATTTGATTTGATTTGAATACACTATTATCTTCTGCCCGGCACAATATCCTTATAAAGCGTTATAAGTTTGTCACAGAAATACAGTTTGTTGTGTACAATGTGTACATGCAAGTCTCCTTTGAGAGGCCATTCACCAGCCACTGACCGGGACAAAGCATTGTGAAGCAAGATCAATGTCTTGAATACCACGCGCGCTCAATACGACCTATGTGCCATATATTGCGCGTTCGTAAACACGAATGTTGTATAGCATATAGATTTCGGTTCCATTATACCTATGTAATGTCCTTTGCATTGACTAGGCACTTGTGTTGCATAATTAGCGTGGAACGATTAATTAATAGGTAATATGTACGTTGGTGGACGTACGACTCGGCTAAATAGGTATATGATGATAAATAAAACAATTTGCGGTAAGTTTGTCGAAAACAATTCATCGAATTATTATAAAATTCGTCGAACACAATTCGTCGAATTACAATTAGTCGACTCAACAATTCATCGAATTAAAACTCATCGAATGACTATTGATGACCATCGAATCGGTGGAGAATGCCATAACAGACATTAAGTCCGCCCGTTGTAGCTAGCTCTTAGATTAACAATAAAGAGTAAATAAATAAATGACCATCATGATTCATCGAATCACCAATTCATCGAATAACAATTCGACGAATCGAATGACATAATTTTCTTATGATCATTAATAATATATTTTATTATTTCAAACGTCATACATCCTTGAAAGGCAGCACTAGGACGTATGCAGCATGCAGCAAGCACAGTCTCTGTCACAGCTCCGGCGCTCTCCGGCGTTTCCACGAGAACTTAGGGGTAGGACAAACAAGACTACGTGAAGTCAGTTTTGCAGCGATTCGTTTCTCGATCAAAAATGGGGGCTTGAGAGTCAGATCTTTATTTCTTTCTTCTCTTTTATTTCATAGTCAACAACGCATCGGGGATGGTGTTACTGATGTCCGTGGGTGACTATGACCATTGCACTTACTACAAAGCTCGTTTGCTCATAAAAATTTACTAGACTAGATACAAATTGTATGATAGGATGGAACTAGTTGACACGAATATTTAAACTCTCAGTAACATTTTAGACGAACAGTAAATAAAATGCTGTAAATAGCGTTTCAAATTTTAAACATTCCAAGCTGAATACGCGACACAGGAGCATAGACGGGTAAAGGGCGTTAATTCAGCGGAGACACCCAAACAAACGCTTTGTGAGATTCACCTGTTGGCTCAATAGGTCAATGTTACAGCACACAAGGAGTTTAGCGAAAACAGACTTTTGTGGCTGTTGAATAGCACGCAGTACAGGCGCGCCATTGTGAGCGCGGACAAAGGAACATACTCGTATATGCGCGATTGAATCGTTCGGATGCGACTTGCGTCTGGATTGAAATTGAGAGTTGATGTCGAATGCGATGATAAATCGAATAGAAGCTCGATGATGAGCGGTATTGCAAAAGGACGCTTTTTTACTCATTCACGCCGATGATTTATATCAAGACGCTTGGCACATGTAAATTCACATTTGCGCGTTCAACTTATCATCATTACTGACCGCTGACTCAATCATTTCATCGATTTTGAACTTATTTTTTGCAATTTATGAATGCACTACTGTAATAATATTCCTTGCTTTGACGAAGTGCCAAGTTAAAGAGGATTAGGCGTCCTACAAAAATATCCCACGGATGCGAAATTTTCTAGAGAAACACACAATTTATTATACCCGTCCGTATAATATCTGTAAATACACCGGTACCAATTCAAACATTTACCGAGAAAACACGCTACTGGTTGTCCGGACAATAGTCGTGAGGTTCCTTCAAAACCACTTAACATGGGGCTGACAGGTTAGTTCAATCACTATTATACACCCCCGGCCCGGCAATTGGAGTTATATTTTTTGTATAAAATATGTTTTTCTGGATCAGGGAGTCATACCCGCGAGATGTTCTCACGATGTCGATTAGGTACATCACGCATTTTGCTTCAGTACCTATTTCTAATTAGTAAGCAAAGTTTAGTAACTTGCGGCTAAATATTATAAAAAATGTGACGGATGAAAAGATTGTACATTACGTAAGAGTCGCAATAATTTTAGGGTCGGAGCGCCTGTTATGGAACACAACGTCAAGGGAGGGCTAATCGATCGGAGAACAATGTGACGTAACGGGCGCGCCGGTCGGTCTTGCCAGTCCAAATATTTACCCGGCATATGTTTGGTTTCTTTTCCTTCGCCTCATATATTTTTACTCAACGGTATAATGGGGCCTGCAGGCGATCCCGATTTTGCCGAGATTAATTCCTGCCGCCCCAGGTTATGTATGATTCTTACATTTTCAATGAAGTATGTTTTTCGGTGAAATATTATCGCTGTGAATTTAGTAATGCCTTTTTTGATTACCTTTTTGTAAGCTTTTGAAGTTATGTGTATACATACAGCTGGCTTGCTTGTTTCTTGGGTTAGCTACTTAGGTACATTTATATTAACGTGAAAAAATATTATACTCGTATTTTACAAAGACATAAGACTTCTATTCCAAAAGTAAAATACAACACCGTTTCCTTTATCCTTGCAAGATTTTTATCCTTGCTAGATCTTTTAACTAATAAAACCGTCATAATCACTATGAATAAATAAATGTTTTTATGTTCACAAATTTACGATTCAAACATTAACAATCAACAAAGGTACATTTTACCCACACAAATTCAAAGTACACAAAACTGAACGGTCCAAGCATACGGTTATTATAATTCCACGATTTACTACCCAAATAAAATGCAAGAGTAAATCAAATAAAATTCCGTAGCAAGCGCTGCGAAGGGGTACTACACTTGAATTGAGCGTTTAATGAATTGCATTAATATTGCATTACCGGCGACTAGCCCCTTCCGTAAACAATCATTAGAGATGCTGCGCTACTCAGTTTATTTTACTCGATGTATTTGCGAATACAAATTGACATTAAGGTTGCCTTGTTAATTTTTTCTTGGCGAAAGCATTTGAGATGTTTCTTTGTTATTGACAAGTTGGATTTTGCTGTGTTTTAACGTTATTGTTTCTTTACTTTTATATACCTACCTTTATACTATAAACCATCGAATGATATTAAAGTATTGTTAAAGTCGTGTTAAGTAACCGTATATGATATTTAGGTATGTAGAGCCAGTGTCTTAATATCAGCTACAAATGTGTTTTATGCTATCCTTATATTCTTCCTTCTCTCTTCTTTATTGTCGGCCATGAGTAAGTGTTGTCTAAGGTGTGTCTGATATTTATGGGTGATCGTAACCATTTGCCATTAGGTGGCTAGTCAGTTCGGCTGATTATGAAAAATATGTACCTAATTCTAATGATTATCCTGTCATAGAGCTTATTTTATACATCTTAATCGAATTGTTTCCATGATGCTCGATGGCGAAACATAATTTTTAGATGAAATTTATATAACAAAAATTCGTAAAATAGTTACTGTGAAAAACATTCATAACATTGTAAATAGGTACACAATATGTTAAGAATAAAGTTCCAATTGAAAACGATCGATCATTAGATTTGGCAACGTAGTCAACGTACTCGCATAAACCTACGCACGAGAGCACTGCACGGCAGTTTATAATTCCTATTCGTGTCGTAAAGGTATTCAAATATATCCGAGAGTCGGCGGGCGGCTGTTGTCTGACCAACTAATGCACTGCCGCCACCGGAAAATTGGACATCGACGTCTGCCCAATCACACGCGACACTCCACGCAGATTAGCACGTTCGCCGGCCGCTGGCCAGCCCGTACCGCTAACCCGCACCTCGCTAAAATTCACACTCGTCGCTTCGCCCGCTTTCCATTGAACCCTGAATCCGGCTACCTCAAACGCCTTCCGCAGATAAAGCAGAATTGTACGTTAGCATTCATGTCTCCCAGAAAATTGATTTCGTTCACAACGTTGCGAACGTTGCCTCGACCAACGTACTCTGTCTCATCGAAATTATGTTATTGGACATCCACGAGCATTAGTCTCCCAGAGGTGAAGTGAAGTCTGATTTATTGGATGCACTGAATTCTGTTATCTTGCTTCCGTATGCGTACTCGTACTTCGATTTTACGTAGCTACAGATTTATAAATCAACGAATCGGATTTAATATTCACGCAAAGGAAATGTCATCGACAAGCGTTTCCCATAAAAGGTAAATAGGTACTGTAATTTAAAACTGGGGCTCATTAATCGATCCCACTTTACATGGGAAGAATTTTACAAAGGAAGTCGCCGAGCACGTCCGACTTTCGAACCGAAAAAATTAACCCGCAGACGTGACACGCCTAAGTCGACATCGCGTTGCGGAGAGCGTTCCGGACCATTCAAATCTTTATTTAGCATTCTAAGTATCGTCGGCGGCTTTAATTTTTTAGGCTCACTATAACGCCCATACCGTATTCACATCGCGTTCCCACCACACTTACAGGTATGTACCTAGCTAATGGTGGACTGTGTGGAGCGGGACGACCTTAGTGAATATTACATTGGACGGTTTCTAATGAGAAATCGAGCTTTAAGGCTTTACGATTAAAGCTTGTTTTACGTTGCTCCGTTCTGGGAGTTAAGACGTTTGTAGTCGAGGTTATCTTCGGAGAAGTAGTTTGCATAGTTATGTGCGCGTTTATCTAAGCTATATCGGTCGGTACAGGCGTCGGCGAAGTGGGCTCGGCAGGTCGGCCCGACGTTTACCGGGCTTTACACGTCGTGTCTGAAACAGCGGATATGTTTACCTACTGTTGGCAATATCTTAACACAAAAATGTAATAATATTTGTATAAAGAATAGTTTAACTTGAAAATGTATCTAGCTGAAAATTGCGTAACATTATGTATTAGGACAAGACAAATACCTAAGTATAATACAGTACTGTATGTTAGGTATATTATATATCTGATACGGTTTCGATATATTATTAGGTGTAGAATTTGCGTTTCACGATCTATAAAAGGCTACACCACATTTAGTTGGCAGGCAAGACAAGGTACCTGCTGAAAAATGCCGTTTCTCGGAGTAGTTTTCATGCATCAGCAGTGTTTGACATCCAGCGCAAATTACAGAGTCTCGGTTGTATTTACTCCATTACGGGCGAGGCCGCGGCTCGTATCAACTATTTATAGTGTTTGAGGCGGTTCATAAATATGCAGCGGTAGGCGCTCGCCTTGCCGACACCGGCTATTCAGCGCTGAAGGCAAGACGCAAGTTGAAAACGACGAGCGAGTTACAGGCGCACAGGTAATTTAAAAAGTATGAGACTCTAAATTGTTACTGGTTTCAAAATTGGTTTTTAGAAATATTTAAAGTTATTTTACGCTATCTATTTCGAGCAATTACTTTTTTACTGTGGTAGATAGAGGATAAGGTATTAATTACCTACTTGTGATCAAAAATCACTTATACCCTTGACCTTGCCCTACTGATTGGAAACATTCCTGATTCTGATATTATCTGCTAACTACAATATGGTCATCGTGGCTTAGCCTTTCTAAGCTTGATCATCTGCCCACGCAAAGTTAACTGTCCAGTGTCAATTTATAAATAAAGAAAAAAAGAAGAATTAGGTATAACTTAACCCATAAAAACATTTTCATGTAAAATATTGTCAAGACGAGACCATATGGCTCTACATCAAAAAGTTATCAGATCGCATATAGAGCCAAGCTTCTAACTCTACACGCCCTAACTATACAAGTACTATCTTCAATTACACACACCTTACCCTTACATACACCTTAGTCAACATATATACAAAACAATGCAAAATACAATACAACATACAAATACAACATACAAAATACATATTTAAAGTCACATGGCTTGACAAAATATAAATAAATTGCCTTATATAATATTATTACAGCAAATTACCGTATTAATAATAGCACTGCACTCCACGTGCGGTAGTGTTATATATTTATTCAGAGCACTCTCAATTTTTCTAATGGCCGCAAAATTCAAAAGGATTTAAAATAATCTAACACCAGATGGGTTAACCACAAAAGATCAACGGGCCGCAGGTTGAGTATAGCTGATCTAGAATAAGATATAGGGTGCTCATTATCCCGGAAAACATGGGTAAAGCCGCGGCAAATTATAGAATAATTCGCTTTCGCTTCTGCCCCACACCCGTTCCTTACCTCTATGGTTGGTTAGTTGCAACGCTCCGTGCGTTACCTCACTTTCAACAGAAACTTCGCGATGTATTTTCCAGTGCATTTTTTAGAGTATCGCTTTTGTAGGCCCCACTTGTTTTAATACCAGAGCAGTGTGAGATTTTCTCGATCCTATTTCACTTAGCTGCAGTATTCTATTCGGAAGCAGAGTAAATTCGTTTTTAAGTATTGTATGAGCCGTGTTTTGAATAAGGAAATTCCTATAGGTATGTGTGAGAATATAGATAACATGCTGTCATGTATGTATGTTGTTGTTCAGCTCTAGGGATTACGTAAATATTTTGCTTCCTTTTTATAGCTTAAAAATATCTATGGTTATCTACAATCTACATTATCTTTTATCTTTAATAAATGATAAAACTATCTTTATGAATGTAAATTTTACTTAAATGACGACCTGTATGGCACAATAGTCTGGGTATGTGCGTCCTTGTCTCTGTGTGTTGCCCAATGCACCCACGACACTGGGAATCTTAGTGTGGGGCTTAGGGTTGTCAGATGGCAACACTGAAATATCTGTACAAAATTTCAAAAAGTCAAGATTTGTCGGGACATTTTTTTTTTAAATAGCCGGCAGACGAGTTGACGAGGAAAAAAAACGGCGTGCGGCAAACGCGTTCTGTTGAATCGAGTGAATTGTCGGGACATTTTGTATTTTCTCGGGACTCTGGACATCATGTGAAATGTCGGGACAATCCAGATGAATCCTGACCGTCTGGCAACTCTAGTGGGGCTATGAGTGTGTAGTTAATTTGATAAAAAAACTTTTTCGTAATTGTCTTCTTTACAACTAGTTATTGCAGCATAATTTTATGGTGCTCCAGTTTGGAACAAAATACACGTTGATGGTTATAAGTTTGACGCATGTCTACAAGCATCGTAGTTTTTTCTAAGTTTAAATAAATACAAAAATAACAACAACTGTTGGTGTATTATAAAACTAGTGCTCTGCTCGCGGAATTACCCGCATTTTACGGGATAATAAGTAGGTAGGGTAAACGGCCCAATATCCGTGAAATTTTGATATTCGCTGACTTTGCAGGTCTGTTATTTAAAAACTAATAATCTTAATAAAACGAGATATACATGACTTGGTAGGTAATTTATTCTAGTTCTCAGATTATTGTATCGTTTTATATTAATACAAAGATTTATGCACAATAATTTCAATAAAACTAAAAATAGGCCATTTGTCCCAGTACCCGTTAGATTTGTACTAGTATTCGTTAAATTGTCCTGGAATCCGGTAAATTTTACCGCGAATTTAAACTCTATTGCTTGACGTTAAAGTTCACAGAAATATTGCATTTTTGTCTTAAAACCCTGGTACTACCGTATTGGCAGTAAAAACAGGTTTTATACCAATGAATACACGTTAATTTTAATAAAATATACAAAATATATTTAAGACAAATTTTATATATGAATCACATTATTTTAAGTACTACTTACTGCAATTATTTGTGAAATTGTAAGTATTAGGTCTTTAATATGGACCTATTAGGTCTTTACCTATGAAATTGGAGATTTATATGAATTTATATATACAATTTTGCCATTTTGATGGCAGTTTGTTTATCCCTTTACTGTAGAAGTCTGCCGGACGGGACGCGATGAAGTCCGCGAAAGCGTTTTGAACTACCTCTCGGGTGTTTAACTTTTTCCCACTTAAAAAATTGTCCAAATTTTGAAAAAAGTAGAAATCTGTTTTGGCAAGGTTCGGTGAGTACGGCAGGTGACGGAGAGCAAGAGCAGCTGTACCTCTTGTAGCTTTGCGATGGTCTGTTGTGAAGTGTGAGCTCGCGATTTGTCGTGGAAAAGCAATGGTGAAGAGCGATTGGCCAGTCTTGGTTGTTGAATTGCGAGCTTCTCCATCATTGTTTACAATTCGTGGCAATAGACATCGGTCGTTACTATTGTGCCATTCGGTAAGAAGCTGTGATGTACAAGTCCGGCACTAGTCCACCAGATAGGCACCATCACCTTCCTAGGAGTAATGTTTTTTTAACGCACTGATTAGGTGCTGACCCGGGTCTACCCACTGAGACGAACACTTAGGGTTGTCGTACAAGATCCACTTTTCATCGCAGGTAACAGTTCGATTTAGAATTCCCTCGTTTCTATGCCGATTTAGTAGTGCTATGCATGCTTCGACGCGCAAGTCTCGCTGTTGGTCGCTTAGTGCGTGTGGCACCCACTTATCTAGCTTATTTATCTTTCTGATTTGACGTAAGTGCTTCAATATTGTTTGAAACTAACTCCAAAGCTCGCAGCAAGCTCAGCCATGGATTGAGTTAGATCCACTATCGCCTTCAATTCGTCGTTGTCGAAAATGGTTACCAGTCGAGCGCGAGGCTCGTTCTTCAACTTAAATGCTGGACATAGGCCTCCCCTAACTTGCGCCACTCTGACCGGTCCTGAGCTTTCTTAATCCAGCGGATGCCCGCTGTTTTCTTCAGGTCGTCAGTCCACCTGGTCGAGGGGCGTCCTATGCTCCTTTTTCCGAGACGTGGGCGCCATTCGATGACCTTTCTTCCCCAACGGTTATCGGTCCTTCGCACTATGTGGCCAGCCCATTGCCAGTTCAGCCAGCTAATTCTTTGAGCTATGTCGGTTACCCTTGTTCGTCTACGGATCTCCTCATTTCTGATGCGATCACGTAGAAAAATACCGAGCATAGCCCTCTCCATAGCCCGCTGCGCTACTCTGAGCTTGTGGATTAAGCCAATAGTAAAGCACCACGTCTCGGATCCGTATGTCATCACTGGCAACACACATTGCTCGAACACCTTCGACTTCAGGCACTGAGGTAGTGTTTTGGATGACAAGATATGACGCAGTTTCCCGAACCCAATGGGCCTATAGTTCTTCAAAACTACTGATAACGGAATCAAACAACTTCTGAAGCATTAGTAAGAGAGACTTTCCTCCAGCTTTTAACAGCTCAGTTATGATTCCGTCATCGCCTGGTGCCTTGTTGTTCTTAAGCTGCTTCAGGGCCCTTCCAATTTCATACAGACTGACGTCCGAGATATCTTCGGTATAGTGTCGGGTCAACTTAGCTCGCTTGTCGTTAGCCTGTCTGGGGACAGGAGCGCATGAGGAGGTAAACAAACGTCCGTAGTACGTCTCAACTTCTCCCAGAACTTCCGGTTTTGACGAAACTACGGTGCTTGACTCGATCTTCAACTTCGTTAGTTGGCTTTGCTCGTGTCGCCTGTCCTGCGAGATCTGCTTACTGAAGCACCTGTACTCTGCCATAGAGGCTGGAGACTGCACACACAGTTCTCGTCTTTCCCTCATAAGACTGAGTGTATGTTCTGAGAGAATCCGAGACCTACCACGGAGGCGGGTTTTATAGAACTTTAACCCTACCTCGTGGACTGTTGCTACCATCCTGTTGTTGTACTAGTCAACTGTATCACAACAATATAAGCACGCGGATCGATTCTGCAACTCCAACTGAAAGTTCTCGGAGCCTTGGATTTGGACGGCTGTTGGGCGGAGAGTTCATTTCATTAGGCGAGACCGCTTGAGCTTGACGTTGATACTTAATGTGCCTCGTACCATTCGGTGATCGCTCAAGGTTTTAAACCTACTAATCACTGAGATATCATTAAATATGTGCCGTTTGTCGGCTGACAAAGAGACTCTTTGTGGAACCGCCAGGGCTAATCCAAGTCCACTTGCGCCGAAGCTTCTTCTTGAAGAGGGAGTTCATCCTATAGAGGTTTTCAATTCCAGAAAGTTAGCCAGCAAGTGGTCTCGTTAGTTCCGACATCCAATGCCAAAAGGCCTCACCTTTTTTTCGTCGTCATTTCGCATGCCTAGTCGCGCACACACTGACTGACACACACACACACACTGAATGTTGTGTTCATCACAACTGTGAAATGAGATTTAGAGGTATGCATGGCTCTACTATAATAATATCCTCACATAACCTCCACCTCATCGTCGGGATGTGTCGAAGTCGGATCGTAGTACGACCTTCAACGAATACCGTTTGGATATTGTGAGTGTAAGATACGCCACCCTGGTCGACACGCTCCGAACTTGTATTACGTTGTTGATGAGGGACTTGTGGATGAGAAACCCGACACCACCTTGGGACCGTTGTTCGCCCTCCCGGTGATAGAAAGGTTGCCGAATTTGAGTATTATCGTGTCCTCCCCCTGTCTTCGGACTTCGGATAATACCAATATGCTCCACCAGTTCAACCTGTTCATCTTAGCTTCCAGCTCGTATATCTTATCATCGGTCTTCAGTGTCCTGGTATTGAATGTTGCCAGGTGCAGAGGTCGTTGTTGCTTGTGGTGGTAGCCCGATCTCTTCCGGCGAATCTTCGCATCCCCTGCCCCACCGTTACCGTGACCGCTACCGTAGTCGGGAACAGTAGGACTGCCGGGGGCTGGGGGCCGTGGTTTTTCCGTGTATGCCATAGGAGGTAATAGCCATAGTCACGGCGCTTGGATATCGCGAGTTGATGACTGCAGGTAATATGACTGGTATTTTTTCATCTTTTGGATTTTAATCCTATTAGTCGCCTTTTACAACATCCCAGGAAAAACGGGAGTGGTGCTATTCTACAAAGTGAACCCGGTCACCACTTTGGTCATTGGTAACAAATATGTATACCACTAACCTTACATGAATCAGTATATCAGATAGAAAACGCTTAAATACCCAAACAAAATAGAAGAAATTTAACTTGCTATCTATCTAGTATTCAAAATAAGGTAATTTTAACAAACTCTACATTTGAATACAATCAGGTTTGCTGAAAGAACTAGATATAAACGACGTTGAACGTGGGATACCGTACTGCCTGCTAGCAGCTGAAATTAAAGCCCCTTTTTCGCCTGCCTCCATGGCCTTTAATATGGCCTTCTGCTTCTCAGTAATGATAAGCTGAAATTTAAAAATTAAACATCTCTTGCAAGTTATGTCACATGCCTTAATATCCATCTTAATCTTCTAGCAATAATATAGAATTACTACAAAAAAACGAAAAAGCAACCAAAATAAACATGGTTGGTACATATTATTAATTCCAAGGAATGTGAGACTTTAACTCAAGGCAATAAGAACCATGACAGGTTTAGGGGCAAGTGTTAATGCACGTACCAGTATCCGGCAGAAAAGTGTACAGTTTCAAGCTAAAATGAGACTTATGTGAAGGCAATAAGGTTCAATAACGATACTTTAACGGGTTATGGTTCAAGTTTGATGCGCGAACCAATATCCGATAGAAAATGTATGATTTTGCCGGGTACTAGGTCCAGTAGGGATTTATGAGTACCAATAGATGTGAAACGTTAAAATATTAACATTCCAATTAGATTCATTTAAAGTTGCAGGTTATATCGCTAGATAATTTATTCAAATATTTAAATAATGTAATCCTCCTATCGTATTGTTATTTGCAGCAGCATGGAAAGCTCAACAGTATGACGCGGTGACGTCCTAGTTCAGTGACAGAACTTTGCACTTTTGTAATAAATTCCTATATGCCACTTTTAATGTTAAACAGTTTCGACACCATTGCACTTTTTAGTCATTGTTGTATTAGCATTTGTGCAAAATATTACCAAGAATATGTTGCCAATAACAAACTTTAAGGTAATATTGGTAGAATGGTGTAGTGATAGAAAAACTGACTAGTTACCGGTTACTCGGACCTTACCGGGAATACGTACTTCTACCCTACCTTATGTCCATAGAGTATAGAAGGTAGAAGGAGAGGGGCCATCTCTGTGTATGAAAAGTGTCTGTAAAAATGCGTCCAATTACGGGTGGCGCTGCGGTGCGGTCTACAACAGCTATGTTCAAATATCGCTATTTCTCAGACACTAACGCCATTCATTACGGGTGGCATAATTCATCAAACTTCACTCCGGCTACAACAGCTATGTTCATATCGCTATTTCTCAGACACTAGCGCCATTCTGGAATGACTATAAATGGAACCTTTATTTTTAATAAACAGCTGGACACTTTTTCAACTTTTCCCTTATATGAAATAGCCCTCCTTCTACTCTATCCTCCATGCTTATATCCTATTCCTGATCAAAATCTACTTGTGTGCTAAACTTCATATCATTTGGTAGTTTTTGCGAAAAGGGTAAAAAGCATCTCTACAAATTTCACATTTATGATATTAAGTAGAATGTTTCTCAACTGGATGAATAGTTTATATGACAATGTTATTTAATACTTTAGTTCATGGCCCCAGCTTTCATCGCATCCAATGCAGAAGACCAACGTGTCGTGATAATTTTCCACGCTCTTCCTCCATTTGTTCCAAGATGGCCGACCGACGTCATTACATCTTCATCTTGTTACTGTGTTTATTTTGATATTTCTGCGAAGTAAGATGTATTTAGGTAGGTATATAAGGTTTAGATACCAAAAACTTGTAAGTTACGTAACTTGTATTAATAAGTATTTCAGAAGTCAATTAGAATAAGAGGCATGTAATTAGTTCGACTATGCTAAATAATGCCACTTACTTAAAATTTCATTTGTTACTATTAAATTAAATGACTCAAATATAATAATGTATTATGCAATACTATTAAATAGAATGTGACGTAAATTTTTCGAGGTAGGTTAGGAGTTTATCTTTCAAATGAATTCATTAGGTTATTTTAAAGCGCTCTACCGTATTACCTTCTTATGAATAGTTGATGAGTTAAACGATTATTTCTTTAAAATTTTATAATTTAAAATATAACATACCACAGGTACAACCACAGTAAAATTTAAAAACATTGATCTTATTTTGCTCAAAACGAACTTTTTTTGGTAACAAAATCAAGTAATATTTTTTTTTATAAATATAACGTGCACTACACTACATAAAATATAATTGAACCCATTAGTGAAAAGTAAAAAATAACATAAATAAATATGGTACAAACATGTACCCATGGCATTGTTTGGTATGAATACTACCTGTGTCTGTGACGTCAATAATATCCTCTTCACAAACCGCTATCTTATCGGGTCAACTTACCAAAACCACCACAGACTATTGAAGCCAGCGCGCCGGTTGCTCTATTCAATCGGTTGACATCTCACCTGTCAGTAACCTCGGACTTTTTATCGATAACCATCGAAACGCTCATTCGTAAACCAACATTGTTCGTCTTTCAAAAGGCCGCCCCCAAATCTAAAGGGTTGATAAACATATCAAAAGCTTTTTCTATTCTAACTACCCAAATTTTCATACGACACCTGTTTTGTGAACGAGTTTTATTGTGCGTTTACAATCGAATACAAATATCGATTAACAACAATCGAAGTACGTAAGTTTAAAGAACATTTTTTGTATTCCGAGACCTCCCGTAAGTTACGTCATTACAAAGAACTAAGTTGGGATTTTTATAGAACCATTTTGAGGCAGTTGTTTATGCTCGATTTAAGAACAAGCCTGTCTTTGTTTCTTTTGCGATCGATGAAAGAAAAACTATTCTGTAAAAGTTTGCGCCGATGCATTATGTCTAATTCTGTAATTTTGTCCAATAATCGTGAAAAAGCTTCTTCTAGGGCGATAACTGTGAGTACGTAACCAGCCATAAATAAACTCTTAGTCGACTCATAAACAAAGAAACTCGACTGAAAGTTAAAAATACAGGCAATCGCGTAAATTTGAGTTACATAATAATCTTAATTCGGATTCTGTAAGAAACGTTTTGCTGGGGATATTTTGATTAAAAACTTTTGCGTTCTAAAATTGGATGTTTAAGTTCGACAATACTTTTTCTTTTGGAAAAATTTATTTCTGTTGAGTTACAGTTGGGTCGTGTTGTAATTAACTTTATTTCTAAATAAGCATATTTTTGTTACGAAACTATAATAAGAACATTTTGATCTGGGATAAAAGTATTGCTATATTTAAACCACTTCACTTATTTATTTACCTACATAGTGATATGTTGTGACGGAAAGATAAATCACATTAAAATAATATTATAATCGTTACACAAAACCCTATCAACCAGAGGGTCGGCATCCTGGTCTGGCATGGGATCGGGGTACCTATTCTGACCAAAACGGCAAAAGCATAGATGTTTAGCCTCGTTTAGTTGTGAGACTATCTTTTGTCGCTTGTTATGATTACAATCACAGAAGTAGGCCCTGTAATTCTGTGCCTCCTGTGATAAGTGATACAAGTGAAAAATCGACACTTTACAGGAGAACGAAAACAAGTTCAAAAAAATTCTAGTTCAAAAACTAAGTGAGCTAGGTGTAACATGAGTACCTTCCTTTGTAGATAAAAA
The DNA here is from genome assembly GCA_963932265.1 of Thymelicus lineola. NCBI lineage: Eukaryota > Metazoa > Arthropoda > Insecta > Lepidoptera > Hesperiidae > Thymelicus > Thymelicus lineola. The sequence continues at coordinate 14,619,651 of OZ010683.1, read as the reverse complement.
CATTTACTGTCACTGTAAATTTAGTTTTTTGTAGTAAATATTATAATATTAAAATAATTTATCAAAAACCTGTGAGTTGTACCTTTTTTATTTTAAATATGTGCTAATATTACGTGATAAATGATACAAGTAGTGTTAAATTATGTTGCACTTATAAATTGTCTTTGTGTAAACTGATATACATATAACTGATTAGGGTACAATTCTATATAGATTCATATATAATTGTACCCTAATCAGTATTGGTTTATAGTGATATAACTCAATATTCACGATAAATATGAAAACTGAATATTAATATAATCGCAGTTATAGCACGAAGCACAAAAATCTATCTGTAGAGCAATTATTTATAGGGGTTACAACTTTAGATAACTATATCCATATTCACGGTTTTTTGTCCAAACCTGTGCAGTTCTATCAGTTTGCACAAAATTATCTTCAAAACTATAGCAATAGAAAAAATCGTATTTTTTTTTAATTTCTATGTTAAAATCACAAAAAGGGTAGAACTCGACTTAGATCACTCATCACAGGAGGCACAGAATTATATCAGCGGTAAAGGTAATAAGGTAATACTATATATAATATTATTATCATTATGTATTACGTATGTTAATTATTACGTATATTATTACGTATGTTTTGCATTATATTATTATGTTAAAATGTAATCATTGACGGGCATAGCGACCAAAAATATATTTATGTAAAATTGTTAAAAAGGAACAAATGGCTTTATTATTATCATTATTATTAGTACTTATAGTATAATAATTACTTAGTGAATAATTAAGTTTCTACTTTCATAAGAACAACATACATCAGTTTATCCGTTCAATCCTAGATGTCGCTACTGTAGGTATACAGTTCATAAGAGCAACTTTTTTATGTTACTAGAAAAGGGTGCCTTATATGTAAGTATAATTACTAATTTCGGGATTTTTTGAGAAATAATGTAGAACGTTTTAAAATATGTAGCATACCTACATATTTTAACACTTTGGACAGTTTGGACAGTTTCTATCTTGAATATCGTGACGCAGACAGAGGAACGGTGCTGAAGACTGCAATCTTCCAGTAATTTAATAACATCCTACTAATTTCTATTAATATTATACTTCAACGTGAAAGTTCGTATAAATGTTTGTTTCTCTTTCACGCAAAAACTACTGAACAATTTTCATGAAATTTTGTACACAAGTATACTTTAATAAAACTCAACTGTCTGTTTGTCTGTCCGGGCATCACATGAAAACCATTGAACGGATTTCGAAGAAAATTAGTGAAGTTGTTACTAATCTCTGGGCTATATGTTAGGATATTTTTATACCGTATAATCTAACATTTTAACAAAAAATAATCTAACATTTTAACAAAAAAATAACCGACTTCAAATGAAGTACATTGTACTTTTGACATGGATACCATTGTCAGATCTCGTTTAAATTTTTGTGGGACCACACGACAAGCACCAGCTTTCTCTAAAAAAAGAATCAACCAAATCGGTTCACCCAGTCCAAAGTTCTGAGGTAACAAACATAAAAAAAAAAAAAAAAAAATACAGTCGAATTGAGAACCTCCTCCTTTTTTGAAGTCGGTTAATTAACCGACTTCAAATGAAGTACATTGTACTTTTCACATGGATGCCATTGTCAGATCTCGTTCAAATTTATGTGGGACCACACGACAAGCACCAGCTTTCAATTAAAACAAAAATCATCCAAATCGGTTCACTCAGTCCAAAGTTCTGAGGTAACAAACATAAAAAAAAATACAGTCGAATTGAGAACCTCCTCCTTTTTTTGAAGTCGGTTAAAAATTAAAAGGTTTCCCTGGGAAACGCGATGAAAGTTTGTATGGAAAAATTTTAAAACATCAACCGATTTGCTTCAAATTTGCAACAATTAATGTTCCTTGCTTAAATTAATGGAACACATGTTTTTCAGTTTTTCAAAATTTAAGAAAAAGAAAAAAATACAAATTAATATGAATATTGCTTATTTTTTAAATCCGCTCCTAGAGGAATCCTTTGTGATTGTATCGTAGGTTTCGGTATATAAATTACTAAATATAGGTACTTCAATATAAATTCACCGTATTTTAAATGTTCTTCTGTAAGAGGCAAAAATAAGGTAAGACATAATTTTCGTATGCGAAGCTGCGGGCATTAGCTAGTATGGAATAAGACGCAAGGTACTTATTGCCCCGAAAAACGCGATCAAAACGACGGGCAGAACACTTAATTTATAAAATTGTAAAGTTCAACTATAACTATACAGCGTTCAAGCCTTGTTTTAACTAAGACACAATAATGCGCAAATACTGCAATGATTGGACAACAGATGCACACGCTAATAAAGTAACAATTGGAAAACATTTTTATTAATTCGAATAACGCAAACCAAAGGCCAAAAGTTTTTATATATCAAGCAACATTTTTCCCCGTGTCACAACGACACGCAAAACACGAAGAACGTTACACTTAGAGCTATTAATACAGACGTTTTGTGCGTTGTTTATTTACTGAATTATCTTAATAAAGTAGTTTATAAAGGTACAGACAATGATATTAAACTATAGATACGTTATGCCCTTACAAATCAACCAAAAAATCTGTTTCGACCGAGCTACAACACACACACGTTTATCTTTTGTTTCACTACACCAATCACCCTTACATTGGTAAATTATGTAAAAGGGATGGCACTACTTAAACCATAATAGTGAAAAAGACAGCTACACGGCCTCACTCAGAGGCAGCTATCAACTGTCTGAATTAAAATCGCTATACTTGACTAAATACGACTGACGTAATTTCAGCGCCGTCTTGGCATATCTACCTCTTTTTATAGAAATATTATCATTGGGTACAGATAGATGGAGTGAATGCGCAGTTGGGACACGGCACTTCACGTACCGCGGCGCGTGCCAGGCGTTCCAGCCTGCGCGTGACGGCTCCGTGACAGAGTGCCGATTAGCCGGCTAGCCGCCAGCCCTGCTGCCTATCTTTACAGTATTGTGATGATTCAAACTTTCATTGGTACTAATTTGTTTAAATATTTATGTCGCCGACTGTAACAAAGGACATTTAAAACTTTGGTAGGTATTAGAAGCTGATAGTAGGTGTTAAACCGACAAAACAGAATAGGAAAAGTAGTATAGGATAGTAGTATAGGATAGTAGTATAGGAAAAGTTCCTTCGATATGAAAAGTTATATTGTAATTATACACAAAAAATAATACAATTTACAAATAGTATATGTATTACCTACTTCCATTAATTGCCCCCCGCCCCCCCGAAACGGTAAAAGTTCAAATTAGGTGCGTGTTATTAGATATCAATTTTCAATTGCTTTTCTTCAGTGTCGGAAAATATCACGAAACTTGCGCGCCTGAGAATTTTGTTGTGTTCTTCACTTTAAGCAACGTTGTCAACTAGGCATGACTTTAGCTCTTCTTGTGTCGATGATTGACACTATAATCGATCTGCAGAGGATATAAGTGATTATGAAACTTAAACATCCAACATAAAACTCATTAAACTGAAAAGGTTCAGGTAGTTATTCGATGTTACTTCGTCCGTAACTATAGGATTTGATCTTGAAATTAAACCACTGCATCGATAAGCCACAAAAAATTTACCGCAAGCTGTGAAACTGCGATCAAAACAATTTGCAAACTCGAGACAACTCACCAAATAGTTTATCTTAGACGGCACCATAGTAAACGAGCAAAACAAGCGACTAGTGACACCTACCTACCGTTTTACACACAGAGATCTCTATCCTTAACTACACACTTCACTGTAGCTGCGTCCCTCTCGCGCTAAGAAAATGAAACGGACCAATGAGGGGGTGGGTGACACGCATTTCCGGGCCCGGCTCCAATCAGCTGCTAGAACAAAGGACTCGCGATTGCTACTTACCTACAAGTAGCTACGCGAGGGGCGACTGTAAGTAAACCCGTGTTCCAGTGTTCATACACGTGCGCTTCACACACACTACCGATTTTTTTACCTGCAGACGAGTTTTTGTGGGCGTATCGTATGTTTGTGTGGCGTCTAGCCGGTGATCATTTGGCTAAGTTACGCAAGTTGCCGGAGTAATGGCTCGCTACGCCTTGACTGCTCTAAGTTAGAACTGACTTCTAGCTTAGCGTTGTCTCAATTCATACCTGAGAACTTAAATTGTTAATTTTTAGGATGTTGTGGGTGGCATCTATCCTTCTTAATTAGAAGGTACTTATTGTTCTTGCTAGTAAATATTATGCATATTGATTTTTTATTTGTTTAAGGTTTCCATTATACTTAATGGTAATTAAATTTCTTGATCGTGTATACCTTTGGTATAGCGAATGTTTCTAATAATGTATGTACTGATTTCCGAAATGACTTTAAGAGCCTTTTTTGGCATGAATTTTATCTGTGGTCTTTTATGACATAGTGGAACGTTGATGAAATATGCATTTCATGCAGGTACGGGTTATTTAATGACATACTATTCAAATAAAACTTGTCTAATTTGAAGTAGATAGTTATCAGATGTAGGAATTTAATGATTGAGATGGTTTGCCTTAATTGTTTACATCCACCCTGCAAAATAAAACTCTGGTTGGAAACAACTTGCTTCACAATATTTTTCAGTTCATTGTTTCATTTGATTTTAAGTAAAAAGCTTAGGGCTGACAGGCAAATAGAATAGAATTACTACAGAAATAAATTTCGTCATGGAATATTCAAAACCGAACAAATTCTAAAAATAACATGTGGGTTTCCTGAGAAGAAAATCTTGGCATTTCCTCCGTACTTACTTGCCTTAAACGAGCTTTCATGTCAAAATATTATTCATCTTTATGTCGTTTTCAATACAAATTGGTACTTTAATGTGTTGAAAAGAAAATAAAGCGAAAGAGGCATTATCCTGAATGACATCCTGTTACGGCTTATTTCATCTCCCGACTCCCAGAATCCGCAAGTCGTCGTTAAAGGTACATTTTTCTTTTGCAGTCCTCATGTGGCGTACTCGCCATATCCTAAGGACCCTTCCTCCCGCCGTTGTAATGCAAATAGTGCCTTATATGTCGGCAACACAGTTGCAAATGTAATAATTTAATGGTAACACACCCCGTAAGACTACAATTTGACTATCGCGAATTTCCTGCGTCTTGCCGCTATGAAATGTTTGATGGAGAGCATCCGGGGCAAGGCAAAAGAGGACTTGTGTGGGCTGGGTAAAATTTATTTTGGTTTGGAGCGTCCGGAGACGGTGAGAAACAAATCTGCGTAAGGTACAGGGTGTCGAGTAACTCGTGTTCTTACCCTCTCTCCTTTGTTCGGGCCGGAAGAGTGCGCTAGAATTACATGCTTGAGTCTGATGTGCGCTTATTTTTTACGGCGCTATATGGTGTTTCGAGCGCTTCGTATAGTTATGCAGTTCAACGACTGAAGAAATAAGGGGGCGGTTGAGTAGGTAAACAAAACACGTTTGCAGTTTTGATTTAGGGAAAAGCGCGGAAAGAGAACTACAATCCTTTATGAGTATAATAGCTGTGTACTTGTGTGTCTTAATACAAGATGTATATGTTAATGAAACTAAAAAGTTAAACAGAATATTACCTGAATGATCACAAATCCATATCTGCTAATATCTAAATAAGTGCCGTGCAATGGACACTTAATACAGTGTAACAAAATATTCAAACATCAAAGGATTTTCTACAACTTGATATTAAGAAGAAGTAGCTATACCTGTATACCTTTTTTACGAGATCAGGAACGTAAATAATATATAATATAATGAATCCGACAAACATCAACGAAAACTTGAATTAGTTGTAAGTGATAGACTTATTACGAAACTTTGGACTCTGATAATCTTTACCGACATCTAGTCGAGGAATTTTCCGATCACCTTATTGTAAGATATAGATAGATATAAAAGGCAAAAGTGATTGATTGACTGATGTATCAACGCATAGGCCAAACCCTAAGGCTAGAAAATTAAAATTTCGCACACGTATTCCTCTTATGACATAGGCATCCACTAAGAAAATATTTTTCAAAATTCAACCCCCAAGGGGGTGAAATATGATAAGCATAATTTCCGCGTGTGAAGCTGCGGGCGACAGCTAGTTACTTATATGACTACATGAACCTTGTATCCTAGATTTTCGAACGTCATAAGAATTACACTGGATTAATGGCGTCTTTTTAGGTACTTAACTGGATGGCACAAAGATTCCCGATACTTGGATTAAAACAAATCACTCTACCAACACACTGAAGAAGCGTGGTAGTAAGACACTCATATCATTCCTCAAGCTAGAAGATAACTAATCTGTTTTCGTCATTTTATTTTCTTTCCCTATCTACCTTACATCGCAAAGCCCGCTCCAGTAAACAATTATGATAGCGAGCATGATTTGGCTCAGTTTTTCCTGGTACAGCTCATTGGCTCCCAGCTCTCGTACAGCCGCGCGCCTCCCGAATACTGATCCAGATTAAATTACTCAGCCAACTATTTTACACAAAACCAGAGCCATAATTAAAGTCCGGGCGAAAATGGGGAGAATCAAACGTCTTATCTGACCAGCGAGAAATAGCGTTTCTTCGCTGAATAGTTTCAACCCCGTTGGATACGAGTGAGCGGAATAAATAATTATTACAGCAATCTTAAGTTAGTTACGTTGCGGAAGATTTTCTCCAGCCTCAATGACTAGTGTTGCAATGTGAGTAGGTACTTGCGTGGTACTTTCAACTACTATAACTGTAATGCATAACCTATGGTATTAGTCATAAGTTACTACTTTTGTATAGATGCAATCGTTGATGATAGTAAATAGATACATACAACATATACATATAGATACAATAGATACATACAACGTTATATGCTGTTGAACTTTGTGTAAAGATTTACTGCTTTATTTCACTACTCTCTCAATGTCAACAGCTCTTTTCACTACTTCAAAATTATTTGTAAAAAACCTGATGCGGCTTTTACCCATTAAAATAATTAGGTACGAGGAAGGCTTAAAAAAGAGCTAAAACGCCAGACAAATAAGAGCTACTTTGTTTGGAATACAAATAACATATTCTGAAACTAAAGAGGTTACTTACGTCATAAAATTTGCAAATACTCGTATATCTACAAACCATTAACAGGGAAAGTTCAGTTTCACTTTTAGTTCAAGGACGTTGACGTTAAACCTCCAGTATAAGGAAATACAATTCAGTTTCACGGTGTTTGAAATAACCCATTATTTGCATTGAAAAGGGAATAATCTCGCCATAGCAGCGGGAGCTTAATCAAAATCCATGAATTGCTTTAAATCGGGGAAAACGCAGGAAATATCCTTTGTGTCGGCAATTTCCCGACATGCGTGGGGCTAATATGCTATTGGCGCGTAATGACTTCCTTAATTAATTCGCAATATTGCCGCTCGGAGTTCCAGCTTCGAAACTATGCCGTACCGTACGGATAAGATTACTGCGAACGTCTTCCTTCCTCGATTGCCTTGTTTTACATAACGCCCGCACATAGACTGAGCATGCCAATAACCGATTGTACAAGAGAGGGTACGGTCGCTATGGCACCGGAGGCTGTAAGAAGTTATTTTAGGGGAATATTACGCGACATCAGAGGCTTATCTTTACGGCAGGTATTCCGTCCCTCCCCACTGAGACAAATTTACGAAATATGTCTCGACTTATGCGGATCACTCGGTAACGACCGCTGACAATCTTCAAGGTTTATGATGCACTTTTGATACGGCAAGTGTCAGGCATCAGTCTACGCATAAAGATTTTTGTGACTATGAGTTTACCTTTGCGTTATACAGGGGATTTAGGGAAAGTTTTTTGGCTTATCTCAGTTTCATATACCATTTTCCTGTAAGCGAAACACTAACCGACATTTATAATAATTGTGTGTAAGATTTTGTTAAGTAGTTAACACATGTCAAACTCCACCCTCATGATCAAAGCCACGAGGCATTTCTCATTAATTCACGCCCATATACATGTAAGCGAAGTCAGAACGTTAATAAGCAATTAAATAGATTAATAAAGATATTACGCCATTATGCCAATTTGCTATTGAGCTATTTCAATAAACCTTTGATGTTGCGAAGCTCGTCGCAGAACCGATTTATAATCATTGTTTGACACTTCAGAGACATAGCGATTGCTCGATTTTGTAACAAAATAATGCCATTGTGAATAGGTACAAATGCAAACTATTGGCTTAGGTAAGAGACAGGTAAAGTAGAAACGTAGAAATATAGTGGTGGTAGAAACGTATTGCCTAATAAGTAGTAGATCCCGATAGGTTTTTATAAATAATTTTATAGTGTAATTATAGGATTTTTTTACATTTTAGGGTCCCATGAATTAACTCGACAACCAAAATAAGAATAAAATTTCGAGAAATCGTTCCGGAAATAAATTAATAAGTTCATAAATTAAGAAGTTCAGTGTAATAGACTCAGTTATTCTAAAGTTACTCGCAAACGATGTACAATGTTAAAGCTTAGTGACTAAATAAAGTTTAAAAATACAACATTTGGCTTGCAGTAAGCTTTTAACGCGCTGAAATCGCAGTCTTTTTAAACGCTTTTATTTAGCTTCACTTCGGAGCATCAAAGCATCAAAGCATCAAATCTTGTAACGTTAATTTGAATGACTTCCCTTTAATGAAAATTGATGAAATTTGGCAGACATGTGTATTTCCGATGACAATACACGAAAATCATATTTTAAACTAATTTTCATTGTTTATTTGTTGTTAAATTAAAAAAAACGATTTTCAGACTTTAGACGCATAATTCTCTATGTTCTATTTTACGTAGAGACTTGAATTTTCACAACTTGTAGCTAATTTTATAAACTAAACATTGAAATAAAAGCATTTAAAAAAAAAAATTTTTTTAGGATTCAACTTATTTTGTATTACCGATTGAACAACACGTCCCACGCATCCCAGAAATCCTAATACTAACAAAACGTTAAACGTTATGAAGGTTAAAACATTCGCAAATAAACTGTTGCGCACGTCGGTTAAATAAAAATTACGCGAGAGACGTCCCGAGGGAGAGGTCTCATTGTGGCCTCACAATGAGCGCGCCTGATTGGCGGAAGGATGTTCTCACTAAATAAAAAATATCATCGCGTCATTTCGCGCAATTTTCGACGAATTTTCAAACGATAAAACCTGTCATTTCGCTGTTGACGCGCCTATAAAATATTCATGCAGACGGGCGAGAGATGAACGATTTTTTCTTCGATTTACGCGTCGAAATAAGATGTCATTTTCCGTATCATTAGCGGCGAGTTGGAACGCGACGCCACTATTTATACGCAAATAGGATAAAAATGACTGTTTGACACTCCATTGATAAATTGCGATCTTTTCCAATTCCAGTTTTTGATGTCTCTTTTGCGTCTTTTACGAGTAGGTACAATCTACATTTATAGCATTATTTTCATTCGTTATTTAGTCACACGTTAAGGAAAATTTGCTTTACAAAGAAAACGAGTTGTCTATCCGAGCTCGCTGCGCTTAACCGTTGACTATCTCGGCGTGTTTAAAAATATTGATAATCCATAGTATACAATAATTAGTTTAATCATTTTTACCGTCAATGACGCACACATAAATAAATAATTGTTCAAAATGTCGATATTTTGCATTGCGTGTCCAACTTGTAACATTTTTTTAATATTTTTAGGACAAAAATAACATGGTGTAAAAATTATTACTATCGATTCACTTACTGATTTTGAACAAACTACTTTCGGGTTTCGTATATTATATAATAAGAATAACGTTGTATATAAGAAACAATTAGATGTCCAACTCCTAACAGGTCTTATGATAGATACTTAAGTTAGATATCGGGTTAAACCTATAATAATTTTGTCGGATAAGAATGTCAAATATTCAAACAAACAGCCTTTGTTATATGAACATGAACATATTGGTACATGAACTCCCATCTATAGCTGATGGGCTATAACGCTTTAAGCGTCCTCTCTGAGGATTGGGGAAACCTCAGAAAACTGGAACACTTAACCATGTTGCTTTAGTAGAAATTAGTGAAGCGGTAGTTGCCCGAGCATTTAGCCGTATTAGGCTAAATTTAGACTTAGGATACTATAACCTCAATCCCACGCATCAAAAATCCTATTGCATTTTGATCATTACTATGTCGATTACTAAATTACCACAGGTAGGTATATGCCTTTCTATAATATTGTGACGTTGGGCTGTGAGTAATTTATTTTTTTATGTAAATCTACATGTACATCTACATGTACTATGTAAGCTCTACAGCGAAGTACTTTGTTGAAGCAAATTTGTATCTTCGAACAATTACACGAGTGGAAACTGTAGAAGTGTCGTCATATTTAAATTGTAAATTCGATCGGAATAAATCTCGAATAGTGTGTTGAGCCCTCTTTACAGAGAAATCGCGAAGTTATCTCATTCGCCCACTTGCTGCCGAAGAATCTTGAAAATATTTAAAACGGTTTGTTAAATAAGCAAAGCAATAGATTTTTATGTAGCCCCGTAATTGTATACAAAACTTAGAACGTTCTAAACGCACTTTACATAGATCTGTCAAAGTGAATACAGCCAAAAGACTTTTGAAAGCAAAAATGTAACTAGTGAAAAAAATTTGATAAATCTAAGTTTGCCACAAGCTACTTAAAAGAAACTTAATCTTTTTTGAAAATCTTTAGAATAGTTTCGTGAACTTAAAAAGCAGAGTAAAACAGAACAAAATATTTTTATCGTAAAAGTATGGACTAATTTCTACAGTATGTAAAACATAGCAAAATAGGCTCATTGTTTTGCTCACCAGTTCGGAAAAGCAACATTTAAACCAGGTAAGTTTAAATTAAAATACGTAAATACCTATAAAGTGGAAACTTCAGGTATCGACAAACTCGATCGGAATAAAACTTGGATAGTGCTCGCTGAGCCCTCTCTTTGCGGCGAAATCGCGCGGAGTCTATCTCGTGCGCTCACTTGCTGCCGATGCCGACAAAAGTATCTAGATAATCTGATACTAAAGACCTACAAAATAGTTTGTGTGCGTTTAAGGGTTTTTATGTCAAGATTAGCCTTTGGCGCTTACGTAGTACTTTAATAGTAATCATCGCAGTCACATTACATAATCATGAATAAGAATTTTTCTTTTTTACTAAATTATGTAGTTTTAACAACATCCTTTCCACATCCACTCAGGGTTGACATGAACTTAATGCAGTTTGCCCTTTGTTTATCCTTATTGTTTAACGTGACATAAATTTGAATATAATAACAATTTTAAATATATAATAGTATATAAAATTGTTATTATACTTTATTATACTATATATTTCATTTAATAATATGTCCCAATAATTGCACTAAGAATGGCGAGCGAGTTGTATCCTCGTGAGCCCTGAGCGGCTTATTATTGCCCCACGTTGGGCGCCAACGACAATATTGCGCGGCTGCCCGTGTCTCCGACTAATCCTCGGATTCATTTATTTTTGACAACGCAATACGATTTTATCTCAGGCTTCTGATGCTGTTTGCCGTCTGTTATTATGCTCCCACCATATTCGGGCTACTTATTTATTTACCCATCCGCCCCTCATTGGGGTGATTTGACTTTTAATTCGCCGCGCTTAACGGCAGATTTAATTTGTTCGCGACACCGGATGACTATTTATATAAGCGAAAATGATAATGTATTATGCATTTTGTAATTATTTTATTAATTTTCATTTCATTACTATAATTAGATGTCATTACAACTCTAGCTATTGTGTAGGTATATTTTGTAATAACTAGATATTACATAGCACGGTTAATAACGATTTTTTTAATGGAAATAACCGGCAAACGAGCTGACGATCCACCTGATAGTAAGTGGCTATCGTCGCCCATGGACATCAGCAACACCAAAGGCATCATTGATACATTGCCGGCCAAGAAAGAGAGAAGAAAAAGAAAGAACTGGCTCTCAAGCCTCCAGCCGGAACACGACGAGTTGTTTGGCGGCTGACAGACGAACCCCTTGAAGAAATAATAGTAGTAATAATGGTATTAATTTACCAATTACCAATATAATCCCTCAAGGGGCCCTACCATCAGCGGGCCGGATTTAGTCACCTCTTACAACACCCATCCGGCGTGGGATTGGAGTGAGGATTCTAAACTGCCCCAATACGGCTAAAAATCTACGAAATTATTTTCAACTTGTTTTTTTATAATTAATAATTGTAATAAACTCTACTGTACACTTATAGTCCCTCCATATTAGGATTCCCTCTGTCGTGGGTACCTTGGACCACATAGTAAATGAATACCAACATAATATGATATTTCTACACTAAATGTCTTTCCATAATATATGATCTAAGATATAAAATATATGTGAGTAATAAGAGGTTCGAATATTTGGCGATTATAAAAAATACTGAGAGTAGTCGCAGATAAAATCGAACCTTCGTTCAATAGCTCCTTCGCTTACAAAGCGAGCATTTCTATAGAGCCGCCTACACTCATGTGATCTCCTTGAGAGCCCTAACTATGCACCGCATTGATATAAGTGGAGTTGAAATGACATGAGTTCTAATTAATATTTTCGGTTTGTCATGAACATTATCGATGGTCCGGAGAGATAAAGGTAAAATGTTTAAGGCAATTTTTTTAATTTTAACATGTCTAATATTACTTTACTTACATGCCAAGTTTAAAGTACTAATCTATACTAATATTATAAAGCTGAGGAGTTTATGTTGTGTTGAACTTCATCATCTTCATCATTGGATCTCCATTGGAGTCCATTTATCGAGGAAGGCTATAACATAACATCATATATTTTAGAAGTTAGTTTTTTTCCACAAATTAACGCGGGTGAAACCGCGGGGCACAGCTAGTATATAAATACATAAATAAAACAAACTAAAATCTATAACGTAAACTTTTTTATTCCATGGAATTTCGTAAAATCCGATTTCAAGTTTAAAGTAGTAACAGTAGGTATTCAGGCATAGGTTCTACATATGGTAAAATGGAATTCAGTATGTAAAACTTTCTACGTGTTATTGCTTGGCGTTCGCGAGTCAGTATGCCAGTCAAGACTTTCCGTGTTTATGACTCACGCAAAATGATATTAGCTTATTTCCAGAGGAACAAAAGTACTGTGGGTTTTAGGTACTTTTGTTACATAATTAAATATATTTAAATTTTAAAGGACCCCGCACTAATTGTTTGAAAATTGTGTTTCAGCGGATTGGTCTGAATTTTTGGTATGTTGTAGCCCTAACCGTACGGATCAAAAGTCCCAATGGGCACGACCCCCCCAAATATGTATTTTGTCCTCCAGGGGGCACTTTCCCCCAAAGTCTATTTATTCGATTTCTACGGAATCATTCTGAATTTTTAGTAAGTATGTTGTAGTCCTAATCATGCCAAACAAGAGTCCCAATGGACACAACCCCCCCAAATGCGTATTTTGTCCTCCAGGGGGCACTTTCCCCCCAAAGTCTATTTATTTGATTTCTGCGGAATCATTCTGAATTTTTAGTATATTGTGCCAAACAAGAGTCCCAATAGGCACGACCCCCCCATATTGCGTGTGTTCTCCTTCCGGGGGCGCTTTCCCCCCCCCCCATGTTCTATTTATTTGATTTTAGCGGAATAATTCTGAATTTTTGGTATGTTGTAGTTCTAACCGTGCCAATCAAGAGTTCCTATAGGAACGAACTGTATTCCGTAGGCGTATTTCCGCCATCTGGAGAAAGAAAAACCTACTACTGGCTACAACATACTTAAGAATTCGGAACGATTCCACTGATATCACATGAATGAACTTGGTAGGGGGAGGTTGCCCCTTGCGAAAAAAACGCTCAGAAAGTTATTGAAAAAATGTAGGTTTTAAATGAATTAGCTTTGGGGAGTTTTTCTTTCTCCAGGTGGCGGAAATACGCCTACGGAATACGGTTCGTTCCTATAGGGACTCTTGATTGGCACGGTTAGAACTACAACATACGAAAAATTCAGAATTATTCCGCTAAAATCAAATAAATAGAACATGGAGGGGGTTAGCGCCCCTGGAAGGAGAACACACGCAATATGGGGGTCGTGTCTATTGGGACTCTTGTTTGGCATGATTAGGACTACAATAGGTATACTAAAAATTCAGAATGATTCCGCAGAAATCGAATAAGTAGACTTTGGGGGGAAAATGCCCCCTGGAGGACAAAATACGCATTTGGGGGGGTTGTGCCCATTGGGACTCTTGTTTGGCATGATTAGGACTACAACATACTAAAAATTCAGAATGATTCCGCAGAAATAGAATAAATAGACTTTGGGGGGAAAGTGCCCCCTGGAGGACAAAATACGCATTTGGGGGGGTCGTGCCCATTACGACTTTTGATCAGTACGGTTAGGGCTACAACATACCAAAAATTCAGACCAATCCGCTGAAACACAATTTTCAAACAATTAGTGCGGGGTCCTTTAAATCGTCGATTCAAAATAAAAAATAGATGAAACTATTTTGCAATATTATGCAGCTAACGACTTATTAACACGAGAAAATTTTAAGCTTATAACAAAGAGCAGAAGTATTCTTTCTGCGGGCCTTTGAAGTGTTTTAATCAGTATTTCTCTGTAATTATTAAAAATAAGAAAAAGAGTGATTCGGGTCTAGAAAGCCAGGCCAGTCGTATAATTTTCAGTTTCATTGCGCTTCGGCCATTTAGAACTATCTGACCATCAAATGTTTATTTAAAGACAATGTTTTCTCTCTTGCAAATATTTTAATCATTGTCCAGATGTTTATTAAACAACTTGTTGAGTGAAAACGAAACAACCCATATTTCTCTTTTTCTTATTTTACAGGTCCTAAATTAGGTATATAGATTAAAATTGAATAGATACTTAACTAGAAAATTCATCCAAGAAAACGTATTGATTGAATTCATTTTATTCAAGATACGTTACTGTAATGGTTTGTTTTTGTTGTTTTTAAAAGATCTTTATTTATAACAATAGTTAACAGGATATATTTACAATAACTTATAAATATTGCAAATACAATCGTAAGAATTATAAACGTTACGTAGGCTAATAGCGCCTCTTTAAACAAACACAATACTTATTAATTAATTCATTTTGATCTTAAGATAATAAACTATAGGTATAGTAAAGTAATAGTTATATTGGTGATGCAAGGCTTTGTAGGATGGCCATTACATTTAGACAAATTAATTTACATTGTAATGGTAACATTAATTAGCTGATCAAAAATACTATTCGGTAAACTCACGGTAAACCTTAGTTACTCAGTCTATATGACAGAAATTAAAAATAAGTGTATATATCGGTGAGGCCATGAATCTCCAGTGAAGGTCCAGGGACGGACCTCTTTATTCTACAGCGCTTGCCTGATGCAGAGGCTGGCATATAAGAAATGTCATGTCATATTTAGATTAGGGAATTGTCAAGAATGTAGAACAGATTATTATTGATCACGTAGTGTGGAAGTACTTTGAAATATTGATGTAAATGTTAGGAGAACTGGAAATATATCATGGTGCAAAGTAAAAGGAATATCATTTCATAACCAATACCATAGAATACCTCCTTCTGCTACATCAGAAGTGATGGACGAAACATGCCCACAAATCGGAAAATAAATGAGGAATGACACTAGTTCGGATGACATTTGAAGAAAATTTTGCAATGAGAAATGAAACAATACAAAACGCGATGAAATGAGAATGTGGAAGTTCATAATATAATCGACGTAGACAATGCAAAACGTAGTGATGCGACTCAGTGGAGCTAGAGTTCATATAAACCAAGCCATCCAATGTGTCATGATGACCGAAGGAGTATGAATCGCAGATAAGTAGCCTTAGTCTAGCATCAAATGTGTTATCATACGAGTAACCTGATATCATACGAGTCAAATTAACCTTATTTATTTTTCAGTTGCAGAAAATCGATAAGACATGAAATAATGAACTACCACGTGAAACCAAGAGACCCAGGAGCTAACACTGAAACCGATGGTTTGCTTGGAGACATGTCTGCTGCAGGTGTAAGTCACGTAGAGAAACTATGGTCGGTCTGGTAGTATAGTAAAATAAGGTTTAATGATGATGATATGATGATATCGATTTAATGTGTCGCAACAATGGCTATTGAAAAAAAAAGTGAGAAAAAATAAAGAGGAAAGTAAAAAACAGAGGTAAAAAAAATAGTACCTACTAAAAAAAAGTGTAAAAAAGAGTGAAAAAAGAGAAAAGTGAAAATGAAAGGTAAAAAAAAGAGTACCTAGTAACAAAAAGTGTAAAAAAGAGTGAAAAAAGAGAAAAGTGAAAATGAAAGGTAAAAAAAAGAGTACCTAGTAACAAAATGGAATTACAAAAAAAAATTGAGTAAAAAAAGGATGTAAAAAAAAGGTGTAAAAAAAAAATGAAAAAAAGGAAAGAAGTGTGAATAGAGTCCGGGCCAGCATAGAACTGAAGGGGCGATGTACCTGAAGAGTCTTGGAGAGACTGGACCAGGAGTCTGCAGGGTTTGAACCGGACCAGACGACAATGACATAATTGCGACGTTTCGTAGAGTTTTATGAACCAGATTGGTAACCAAATGGCCAGACCATAGTTCTCTCCACTATGTTTTAAGTGTCCACATTTAAAAAAAATATCAGACTTAATGAGCGAATTATTCTTGACTATAAATTAATAATGATGAATGATAAAAATGAATATGAGTGAGGTTAATGTAGTCAGAATAGCCGAGCAAGATACTGTTGAGACTATTTTTACAGAATTCTTATTATCCACACGAGGCCGTGCGGGTCGTCAGCGATGGCCGAGTGAGTGAACACAAAAACAACGTGTTTCGGACCCAGCAGTTAGAGCAGACCACATGCTTTGATCCAGTGATGACGTACCAAGATAAATTAATCCGCGCACGAGGACGAGCGCACGTCAGGATAGCCGTATCGGTGAGGCCATGAATCTCCAGTGAAGGTCCAGGGACGGACCTCTTTATTCTACAGCGCTTGCCTGATGCAGAGGCTGGCATATAAGAAATGTCATGTCATATTTAGATTAGGGAATTGTCAAGAATGTAGAACAGATTATTATTGATCACGTAGTGTGGAAGTACTTTGAAATATTGATGTAAATGTTAGGAGAACTGGAAATATATCATGGTGCAAAGTAAAAGGAATATCATTTCATAACCAATACCATAGAATACCTCCTTCTGCTACATATACATCTGATGAGACATCCCCCGCCTGACGCGATTTGCATATCTTATTAAACAACTCGACGTCTCAGATAAAAATGAAAATGAGACACGTCAAAGAAAAAAACCCGACGCAACGTTCTCGGGACAATGGTTATTTTGGGCGATACGAAAAAACGAGAAGTTTTTATCATGGAAATTACGGATGAACACTTTGCATTTTCTTTATTTCCTCGTTCGTGAACGAAGAAGTCTGTTTTTTAATTATCGTGTTTGGCAATTAGTTTCGGGAAACGATCTCTTTTTCCCATTTCCCTCTGGCGGACAACTTGTCTGCGTTTAATGAGGTAATTTATAGTCTAAATACTGTTTGCAAAATAAACAATTAAACTTCATATTAAAACAGCAACATGCTAAAATGTCTACGATTAAATTAGATACACAGATATAAACCGAATTGAGTCATTGAGATTTTATAGAACTGAAAGGAACTGAAAACTTGAAGTAGCCTTTCAAGGTGTATCAAATAAAAGAAATCTTGTATACCTACCAAATATATTTTTTCTATTGTATTATACCTCGTATATTATAAAAATACTATGTAATAAACATATTAAAGTAAAATTTCCCTACGCAAACATAAAACAATTACCAGTTTTATGTCATAATTAATAGAAAATCACCCCTCAATCTGATGCCTAATTCGCCTCAGTTCGAACAAAACTGCTTTGAAGTGGGCAAACAAATTGTTGAGACACTTGTGTGGATTCGAGGCTTTATTATACCCCAAATGACACACCGAACCAGGATTATATCGATCCGCGACACAAACCAATACTTCTGTAGGTAAAAAATGACCAAACAGATTAGTTTGATTGCGTTTTGTATTGAATCAGCTTGTATTCGATTTAGGATTTAGTTTGGACGGCAATTAAACTGGCAATAGGTACCGGATGCACAAGTATTCGGTTAAGTGATTTACACCAAAACGTACCAAACTGTGTTTTTTACTTTATTGCACATTTATTATGTTCGATAAATATGTTCTAACAGTTTAAATTTATTGTAATATTAAAATACAGTTGTTGTTCTAAAAATCTAGTTATTCGTTGATTCAACATTTTGGAAGACAGCTAACAGAAATATCCGTTGAAAAAATCTGTCAAAAAAACAGACTGACTTTCCAATGAAGATTTCCAATCCTACATTTTCTCCACAACAGATGTAGAGAATCAGTGCAGACATTCGGATCCCTCTTGTTTTTTACGGAGGGTCCGTAATCCGCGAGACATAAGCACGCCTATCATGCGGAGTAATTTGGTGACCTGCCGACATTAGCACTATAAGCCTCAAGTGCAATATCTGCTTTGACGACGGCTTTGCTTGTCCTTTTTTTAAATAATCTTTTAAAAGTTAGAAATAGTTCCGGCTTCCCAAACAAAACATTTCCTTTTGTACCTAATACAAAAAAAACAAGAATACCTATGAAGATATTAGAACTTAAAGGCTGAACAGATTTAGATTAATTGTCATTAATGGTCTTTAGGCTAGAATTTTTTTTCATCCAATATTGAAGTTAAAAATTATTATAAAATATATTTCCACATTAAGACGTAGTTGGCAAGAAGTAATGATATTTCCATTTCACATGAAAATATATCTTCGACGATAATGAGACAGAACACGAAACTCGGCGAATGTCTATAATGAAGGAAATTAAAATTCCCAAACAGAGGGCAGTTACAACAAATCCCGACACTAAAACTGCTATATATAGCTCGACGGCGTTATAAAAAATCATTGCCTCTACCCTCGGTCGTCGGCGAGGGGAAAAATCTAATCTGTGCATTTTTTGCGGGACCGCGATGCCACAAAGAATTTCATTTCCCACTGTTCATCTATCTCTATTTCACTGACGGCTCTTGTTCTTGTCCCCCCCTCATCTTCCACCCGCCGCTGCTCAGCCGTTTTTTAGATTTCCTCAATCGGAGATAAGGTTAAGCGAATCCGTCTTATTAGTGGTTTGTACGCGACATTCGCAGCTTCGCTCTAATTTATTATTTTGCATCTGATCTGTAACCTTGTTTCTTTTTGATAAAATCTAATATTCAAATATCTGGAACATTTTAACATTTATAACGTAAGAAGTTCAAGCATTTGGCTATGAAACCGGAAATGCCCGTCTGTTATATGTTAATAGAACAACAATACCGAATGTCGCATCTGTCATTATAATAAGCAACAAAATATTGGAATGGGCGAAACTTCAAAATCCAACTTATACCTAATATGTACTGTTAAGTCTTCTGTGCTTATACTTAATTGTGTTAACGGTATCAATAACGAAATAAGCCTCCACGAAAACATTTTAACACAATTGTACACAATTGTATTCAAATCGATGGACACTATTGCATTGTGCGTTTATTGCCCCTTATTGACGCGTAATTGTCAATAAATTCCTACGGGAATCGGAGTTTAATGTGGGTTTGGGTGAAAAAAGTTATGTTTTATTAATATTTTTACGAGAACGTTTAGGAAGGTCGATAAGATCTGTCGCTTGGGAAGTTTTTTCTTTGAATTTCCGTCACGATTTGTAAACTCATTATTGGCGAGTCGATGGGGGCGATAGGGGCAGTGGTCGCATGCTATCGAGAGTGCGATGTTATCGTATCTCTTACGACTTTCATCGGGGCTCTCGATTGTCCCCGGTGTCCCCCGCTCGGATTGTGAACGTGATTTCAATGACACTTGCAGTCAGTTATGATTATTTACGAGTTGACTTGTATATACATCGATTTGTTAATATAATCACACAACTGCCAACTATGATTTGCGTCACAGTTGGTAGTTAGGTTAAAGTGATTCAGAAGGTTATAGACATCTGTGCAAATATTGTCTATACAAACTAGTCTTAAGTAGCTGTAAGAAACATTAAACATTACGACATTTTATAACTTAACGACTGCGAGTATATCTACGTTCAATTTTACTGTTAATTTTAAATTTTAATTTTTACTATCTTTGGGTGTGTACTTGTGTAGCATTATTTGATTATATTTTATAATTTTTATTAGTAGCTAGTAGCTACTAATAAAAGTAGCTACTAGCTACTGCCACCTATTGCCGTCGTACAGCTTTATTAGTAGTAGAGGATTGACTGTAGAGTAATGATTTTATATCGAAGTCTAATTGCACAGTAATTAACCAATTTAATCAATGACTTCATAATTCATTAGTGTCGATAGTGTCGTCATTACGTTTGTAATGCTCTGTCATAAAATTTTGTATTTTGTCAATGACTTTTCTGTCAAAAATTCACGTATTATCAGTTAGAGCAAAATGTTATTTACTCTCAAATTTTTATGTTATTGATTCACCTGACATCAAGCCAAATAACCTAGGCTATCATCATCACCATTGCATTACTTTCCATATCCTCAAACTTTATCTAAACCAGTTTCCTATTAAGCAATATTTCTAGTTAAATGATGCACACTAGAACATTAGTTGAGTGCTGATTATTGCTATATGCGAGTATGTGTGTGTGAATTTATGGAGACGTATTGTTGTGATGTCATACGGAGGAATTAATTCAGGGCACGTCGCAGCTGATATCTGATCTTGGGGTTCAAAGAGATCACTGGCACCGAGCTTGTTTACCAGAGGATACATCTTGGTTTAATAAAGTGTAGTCTTGGGTAACTAAATCTAGCGCGTAGTAGTCGAGTCAAACTGGTTTGATGAGTAAAAGTTGTAAGTTTTAAAACATCCTATTTTTTCTATGGAGCTTGCCGCTTTCCTTCAAACACTGCTTACGATAACCTTTTTTTTTTTTTTTTTTCGAGGGGGAAATCTTACGATAACCTACCGAACACTGGCTCCGATTTTAACCTTTGGAACCCTAAAAATGAACGTGAGGGCACGTTCAATATTTATAACGTCTAAGTGGTGTCTAGTTATTCCTTGTATGTGTAAGTATTATGTAATTCTTATTTAAGTAGTTTATCTTATTTATTATATTATATGTGCACCCTACCCTTTTCACACTTATGTCTTTGTCCTCTGCCCAAAGGTTGTCTGGAAGAGATCGCTCTATAGCGATAAGACCGCCTTTTGTACTACATGCTATTTATATTATGTTCTAATGTAGATTACTACTATTTGGTGTGTACAATAAAGAGTATTCTATTCTATTCTATTCTAAATAAAATATATATGAAACAGAAAAAAATATGAAACACTTTATAATACATAAATATACCTAAATAAATATTTCCACTTACAGGTTATAACAATATTAAATGGAGGCACGTTTATTTTACATAGTTAGACGATCTCTACCAAAAAATACTACAATAGACGTATGAAATTGTCATAAACTGAATGTTAAAACAATCATAAACTGTTACCATTCAGTACAAACAGAGTGACGTCATCCATCTTGCTGAACGCTGCATTTATATTAAAATCGTCAAATCTGATGAACAGTTTATGATGTAATGCACATCGCGGTCGGCTGGGACAAGATAATGCTTATTAAACACGTCGCGCCGCTGACACTATCTACCCCCGATCTACCCTTGCCTGGACGAAATAGAAAAATGTTCAGATGTCATTACACTTGTTTAGGTAGGAGAGTTTGGACAGGTGTGGAACGTTTACTGAAGGATAAAACAAATATTAAGTTAGGTATACTAGTGTTTCAGGGCTGCAGGAAGTATTTGAAATTTGAACAAATCAATTATTTTAAATTTGAAGAAAACCGAATTAATTTTCATGTTTGATTTGTTTTTTCTGAGGTCGTTTTTAGGGTTTATTTATTTATTTATTCTTTTTGTAATACCTATGAACAGGTTATACATGGGCGGACTTAATGCCTAGTGGCATTCTCTACCAGTCAACCCAGAGTGATGGCGAGAAATTTGTGGCAGGTGGCAAGAAAGAGAACAAGAAGACTAAAATATATACATGTAAATACAAGGGTTCCGTGGTCATGAGGGTGATGATGGGGTGGTATGGTAAACTAATCCTTTCTTTACCTGTAGGGGAAATACCCAGATTTTTTTTAAGATTTCATGCAAATTACAGCTTTCTTAGCACTAACGGTATCTGCGCTATGCTGCAAACGGGCTGAAGGAGATGTCGAAACTATAGGTTCCGATTTGACGGAACTCTAAAAACCATTCATAAAAACAGAAAAAGTTGCCCATTAAGTCTTTACCATACTTTACCCCATTTATGCACTGATGATTATTTAGGTATACTTAGTAGAAATAAAGTGTCATCATACATTTACATTATTCTCAAATACCTTAAACTTCAAAATCAACTTATAGATCTCACAGAGTTAAATTCAAGATAAGTCACATTCCTGTCACCCCTCGTTAATTGATCAAGTTATCTAAAACAACTCACCAATCAAGTCAAAGTCAGTTTTATCACGATCATCAAAATGATTCATAATACTACGTCATATAAAAAATAATGAAGTTTAGTTAATAACCCAATGATAAAGTTCGTTAATTTTTGAAATAAAATCCATAGAAACTTATCAGTAGCATCAGTTTCTTTTTGGGATTAACTTTTGGAAGTAAGCCTGCAATCGAAAACCGAGTCTTGTTTGGACTACTGATAAGATTGCCTGTGTGAACGAAAATTATGTTTCTGCATATACCTGAGAATTTTACCAACGATGAGACTCGAGTCCATATCACACTGTTGATCATAAATGCAGGTGGCGATGATAAGACACATATCTACAAGTGCTCTTGTAAGCACAAGTAGTACCTACACAAAATAACAATATAAAGATGTCAAGCTGCATTACGACACCGGCAGTGTAATGCCATAAGTAATTTTAGTTTTCAATTTGAAAATCAAAATGGTACTGCAACTGAAATTTCTAACCTCTCCATCGTATAATCCCTGAAAAGGTATCGAGCGCCAACGATACAATGAACCGTGGCACCGCAAAAACTTTTAAAACCCCATCTGCATCAAATGCTACAGTTATGAGATAGAAGCACGCAGAACTAAAATAGTTTGAAAAGAAGCACGGCTGAAAGAAGCGGTATTGGGAAGCCGAACAACATCAAACAGTCCGAGGCATTTTTTTTGCAATCATCAAATTGATCTGTCCGTACGCCATCTGGCCCGTGAGTAAAACGCTTTCGGGTGCCGTCAGCCGAGGAATTAATTCATATAAAACACACATCGAGGGGTCGAACGGGTATCACTCGATATGACGCTTAACTACCTGAGGCGGAGTGATCGATATTCGAACAGTTCGAGCACTGCGGCTGTTTCGCGCCCAAACTTTCACGTTCCAACTGAGATTGAATGTTGGGCTTTGGATTTTCTTTTTTTACAGAACTTGCGGTTTCACTTCATCGAGGTGTTGGGAAAATGAAAAATTTTGGCCAATTTTAAATTTTTCGGTCTATAAATTGGATTAAGCCGGTCAATGTTTTATCACTGATTGAGATAAAAGTGTAGAATACTAAGTGAAATTATATTTTAAAACTAAATCACTGGTTAGATTGCTTTAAATTAATGTTTTAAAATAGTCCCCTAAGTTCGTTTCTAGATGAAGCCATGTAGATCAAAGCGGGCATCGACAGTTAGATAAATTGATAAGTTTCAGATTAACAGGATGGATTGTAGAGAAGGGTTATTAAACCGACGCTTGTTGGAAATGAATATGGAGGTGGCGATAACATCTCACGAGACCCCAAAGATAATAAGCTAGTAAAAATAAAGTCACATTTATTTTGTGTTTAATACCACTAAAACACTTTTGATAATTAATATTTCACATTAGCAAGTACTGCTACATGTTGTACATTTAATTTCAGCTCGTGCGAGGGGTTTTAAAAGTTTTGTTCAACTATCTTCATAAAATCCACAAAGTATAATCACAATGAGCATACGTTGCCTACTTACGTGCGCCGTGTAAGCCTGTATGGTCAAAATGTTCTGGGAAACTTATTGTGCGTGAAAATGGTGCTTTAAGTAAACATATTTTTTACAGAAAGCTACAAAACATTTTCATATTCCAGCTGAAAATTGTTACTCTTTCCCGGCTCGAGCTCGGCGCGCGTCTGGCGTAGGGCGGGTATACACGTGCGCTCATCAACTAATGGGCCGTGCGCGGCATTTGAACCGAGCCTACACTCAGCACAAAACAACCGCCCGCCTGGTAGTCGCAGGCCTGCTTTCGGCTCAAAATTATAACGTGTAAAACACGGCCTCTCCTTGCATTCCGCGCACGGGATTTTTATGAATGGCGCGATTATTATTCGCATTTTAAACTCGAATGCGGCGCTATTCTCCCCGAGACGTATATAGTAATATTCGTAACGAGTTTTCTCAACGCTGCTACCTAATTTCAGGTCGAGGGTAGCGTTGTGAAAAATATGGGTTGGCTGCAGCGTGCGAGCTTGAGTCCACTCGTCGTGAGGAGCTGTGGAGAGGAGGAGAGGAGGTGTATTTGCACGTGGCCGTCGGCCGTCGATGTCGGGTGGAATCGAACGCGATTGCAAAAATATTAGCGGACAGTCGCCGCCGCGCGCCGGTCCGCGGGCTCACGTACGCTGTTGTTTTAACTCTTCGTATATTTTTTTCTCGACGAGGCTCGGCTCTCCCCTTTTGTCCTCAAGTGGACCAGCTGTCATTATACGCCATGTTACTGTTATTTTTTTTCGACGTTTTTATCGAGTTTTGCGTCGAAAGGGCGTTCCGTTCGGAAAAATGTTCGTTTTGCGTGCGTCCTAGAGAGTTTGCGTGTCGAGTGATGTCGACTTCGTTGATTGAAGAGTTATGGAATTTTGTTTCGATATCCACTCTTGTTGGGTTACTTTCAAGTAGGTTTTGTCTCGTGATTACAATGTGTATGAGATTTCGCAATGCTGTACGCCGCGAGCGGGAAGTGGACTCTTTTCTGATTCAGAATCGTACGTAACAAGTCTTGCAACTAGTCGGCCAACTGCGCACGCCCAAACGTAACATGTGTCATTGCAGTTTTCAAGTGGCTTCTGTTTAATAATTTAAGCGAGCCCTTTCAGCCGTAGGGTCTTTCGAGTGTGTAATCAATGAAAGATTTAGTTTGTCTCCATATTTGCATACGCAGGCAGCCGGTACTCATTATTCTATGGCCTCTTTAGATGGAAAATTGTAACCGGTAATTACAGAGTCGCATTTATTAGTGGGTATTAAAATGTTTTCTAATGAAAACATACGTAGCGTAATCTACCTATTCTATTTTTAAGTAGGTATATTTACCTAGAATGATAAGAAAAGAACATAATTTTTTGACTTCGATTTAACTACTTACAACTATTTAGCATTTGTTACATGACTTATAAGTTATAGATTTTAGCCTAAGAGTGTTATAAGTAGTTAGTTATAAAATAATATCTGTTATCTAACTACATATATAAACTTTAAAAGAAATAAATTGTCTAGTACCATTTTACAGAAAAAATATCATCACAAGTGCATAAATAGTACCTACCTTATATAGATGGAACTGTTGTTGCTATAATATTGGCAGATAAGATGACTCAAGAAGCCTTATAAGAGACCGGAGTATTTAGCCTGCAATATTGCTACCAAGAAAGATATTACAATAGCGCTTCAGTGTTTCATAATGTCAAATGTATACGTATGGACGTATCTTGAAGAAAATGTGCAAAGATAAGAAGAGTAAACTATTAATTGTAAATATTTTCCTTAACAAACTTCGTTTCCAAGTAAGAAAAAGTTATGGCCATCATGATGGACCATGATGGTTCATCAATTTGCACTAATGCTGGTAAGAATTAGCCGAACATTTTACAGACTTAAAGATGCGACGGCTAGAGTCCAGGAATACAGACTTCATCTTCAATTTCAATGACAATTCATTAATTTTAAACTAACATGAAAGTCCCACAAAATACCTACATGAGTTCAAAATTGCAAAAAAGCAAAGCAAAGCAACAACCCATAATTGTCCCACTGCTGGGCTCGGGGTCTCCTCTCACAATGTGAGGGGTACAGGCCCAAGTCTACCACGCTGGCCAAATTGGGATTGGTAGACTTCACACATCTTCGAGAACTTTACGGAGAACTCTCCGGTGTGCAGGTTTCCTCACGATGTTTTCCTTCACCGAGGCAAGTGATAATTAACTTATAATACGCACATAATATTTTAAAATTAGAAGTGCGTGCCAGGATTTGAACTCAGGCCCCTAAATCAAAATTGAATCTTAGTCTTGAGTAATTTCACGAGAAGTTTAAGATAGGAACTAACAACATTAAAGTAATGAAAATATAACTAAATACATCTAAAATAAAAATCATCTAAATGTACTTACCCAAACTATTACTCAAACACACCTAAAGAAATATAAATCCAAGGGTCTTTTAGACCGATCTGTCGTAACAAAGTAAATTGACATCCGACCCTGAAACTACTCAAATCTACTCAATGGGCACCTGATCTCAATTCGGTGCATTAGGGAATGATGTCCTCCATCACATTGCTTATTAGTGTTCTGCCAAGCGCGCCCTCTGGCCGTGCGTGTAGAAACCCGACTCCATGTCCCTTCACAAGGACATGAAGCTATCGATTTAAGTGGCCTAACTCTAAATGTATTGGCAACTAGCCTAATGCTTATATGTTAATAAATTAAATTTTTAGTAGATACTTATTGAATCTTATCATGAAAATAAGAAAATGTACACAAATGTTTGTGACAAAACATTTGTGAGCAGATGCTACTGTAATCAAACAAACTCAAACTTTTTAGAAATATGAATTAAGGTTAGAAACAGAAAAGTATGAGATTGGAAATCAAATTTATACTTATTTCAAAAATCACCTCCCGGCGACATTGTGTTATGGTTAACTATTGTTCTACAGAATAACGAGAAAGTAACGAAAAATTTTTTGTTAGGTACTGGGTATAAAATTAAAATTGGTCCATGTAAGCATTTATTCATTAGTTGAATATTAATGCAATATCCACATTATATTTATATTTCACTTCCAGGTTAAGCAACCAAATTATCTGAAAATTAAGAAATGTAAACCCTCTCAGTTTCCAAAATTTTATGTCGTCGCTAAGTGAGATTCTCGCACCGACGATATTGAAATTGAAACATTCGTAACGTAGGTATACCCATCTTAAAATATAAGTCCGTCTTTGTCTATTCTGAAGACCGCGGTGTCATCGTTTATAAGTGGAATATTATTCGTGAGATGAAGCCGGCATTCTGTTCATACAGATGACATGTTACTCACGTTCTTCACGCGCCACTAACAACTAATTTATGTTAATTGTACACCACCAATAACGCATAAATATGTACGGCACGTATCTACTTAAGTTTGCTCTCAACGAGATCTTCGTGATGAGCAAATGTGGAAAATATCGCTCGTCACACTTCCTTATCGGGCGGCGTTTTATTTCAGGGTTAGTTGGAACGCTTTTAAAAATAGAGTTCATTGGATGGTCTGCGACAGTGACATTGAAATGAAACACGGAACCACTAATGAAAATAAGGCAATTAATATTTTATACCTCTTTACAAGGGTCGCCTTATGGTGGTGGATGCTGCTCAAAATAAGTAAGCAATTCGTTTACAATTAACTCTCGAATACTAACAGAAACACATAAAAATATTTCATAGTTTTTTTACTATGAATTATTTTACGAAGATACATACGAATATATCTCAGTATAGTAAAGACTCAGAAATATAGAAATAATTAGGTATGGAAGGAGTTTCAACTCAGAGTTGTTTATAGAAATTCATTTAGGTATTAATGGCCCAGTATTTGAAATTCAGCCGAGTTAAGTAATTTAACACGAATCGAGATTGCGTATTCGAAATAATTTATTGTATGGTTTCATAAGAAAACCGCTTAAGAAATCTGTTACGACTGCTATAATTATTTAAGGGTTTCAAAAATAGCTGCAAACTTTTTAAACCATTCAGCTTTCCTTAAGCATAAACAAAAAAGGTATTTTTAGTTGATGTTTGTAGACTCATAATTGTTTACGTCATTGGTCGTCACGGGACTTCCATCACGTGACGTAGAGGGTGAACGTTTGCAACATCGTCCTCAAAGAAATGAATGCGAAACACAAAGAAGCATTATGAACTGTAACAACTTTTCATTTCTATACAAGTTACTAAATTAGCCTCACCGAATTTATTCACAAAACAAAAAGTAAGGATTTCATAGTATTCCGATACCGAATGTTTTGGTTTACTGAAGGCTCTAGGTTTGAATCCTAATTACACAATCATTGTCACTTCTTTCATAAAGAGTAAAAATATTGAGTACATCAAAAACAGCATTCATAATAATTATTTATCTTGATCCACGCGTGCGCCTAAACCTCCCAATTTGCTGGCATAAAAAATGGTGTGATTTTCAAGATTAGCATCAGAGGAAATATTTGTAACATAAAACAACTTTTGGGTTTGGGATTGCCCGTTTTCAATCGAGCTACCGATCCACCTGATGGTAAATACCTAAGTAGCCACCAGTCGCCCGTGGACGTCAGCAACACAAAAGGCATCAATGCATTGCCGAACTTATAACGAAAAATAACCGACTTCATAGAAACAGTCTTCGAACAAGTAATGAAATGAGAACATCATAAACGTAGTCGAAAGTTAAATGCCAATTAATTATTAAAGATAACTTAAAAACTACCTACTCGTCAGATCTAAAGAAAAATCATCAAAATCGGTACACCCAGGTCACCCAGTAAAAAGTTAGCAGGAAACACACGTAACAATCCTCGTTTTTTGACCAGTGCTGATTGAAGCAGGAAGACATACTTAGTATGACTTCTCAGTCACGCTCGGTACTTGTCGGCATTGGTTCGGCACAAAGTTAAGAAACTTGATGTTACCTACTAGCGCCGACTACCAAAGCAGACCAGCTCTGTTAAGCGTTGGTAGGTCGCAATCATCACATCAAATACATAATGTGTAGCCTGCTATTATTATGGATATGAATTCACAAAAGGCCGGAGTACAACCGATGCCGGGGCTAGGCTTTTAAAGCATATATTTGAAGCATGGGAAGCATCACAAAATGCCATAGGTGTATTTTGTGACTTATCTAAGGCATTTGATTGTGTTGAGCACGAAACATTGCTGCTTAAACTTGGCCACTATGGTATAAAAAACAAGGCCCTTAGCTTGATCGCGTCTTATTTGAGTGATAGAATACAAAAAGTAAGCATAAACGATATTAAGTCATCGGGGTCACCGGCTGTGATGGGTGTACCGCAGGGCTCTATATTGGGTCCGTTTCTTTTTCTGGTATATATTAATGATTTACCACATTATGTAAAGAACCAAGCGGATATTGTACTATTTGCTGATGATACATCATTAATATTTAAGTGTGAAAGGAATAAAGTAAATTTCGACGACGTAAATAGTGCTCTTTCGCATGTGTCGCGTTGGTTCACTATCAATAACTTACTTTTAAATGCAAAAAAAACTAAATGTATAGAGTTTGTGCTACCTAATGTTAAAAAAGTCAGCAAATCTCTTAAACTAAATAATGAAACATTGCATATGGAGGAATCAACGGTCTTTTTAGGGGTGACCTTAGATAGTAAACTTCAATGGGGCCCACATATAACAAATCTCGCGACAAAACTTGGTAGGGCTGCTTATGCTGTTAGGAGAATAAGGCAGTATACTGACGTCGAAACTGCTAGGATAGTTTATTTTGCTTATTTCCACAGTGTTATGTCATATGCCATCTTGCTGTGGGGCAAAGCAGCCAATATAGAACAAATTTTCATTCTCCAAAAAAGGGCTGTTAGGGCTATCTATAAACTTAAGTCTCGGGAATCTTTGCGTGAAAAGTTCAAGGTAATAGGTATACTTACAGTAGCTTCCCAGTATATCTTCAATAATGTAGTTTTTATAAGGAAGAATATAAACGCGTATAAACAAAATTTTGATATTAATAATCGCCAAACAAAAAGAATGTATCAATTAGTTACGCCTTCGTTCCGCCTAAGTAAAGTGCAACGATCTTTCATAGGGCTTGGTGTACATTTCTATAATAAAATCCCAAAAATAATACGTGACTTGCCAATAGAATCTTTCAAAAAACGTGTAAAAACACAATTGTTAGGCAAGGGATATTATAGTGTAAACGAGTATTTAAATGACAAAGACGCATGGAAATGATTAGCTCTGCAACCAGTTCCACTCAGAATAGTAAACTTTTGTATGATAATATCATTTTTGTAATATTTTTTTTTTAAAGATGTGCTGAGGAGTTTCTTTAGGCTTTTCTTCTCCTCCATGACAAAGCACCTTCCGAAAAGCCAAAAAATGACGTGCATAAGTGTATCAATGATACCTATATGAATAAAATATTTTGACTTTGACTTTGACTTTGACTTTGATATACCCTTAGACTTCGTCATCATTCTTTTACTATGATCAGATTTTAACAAACCGTGATCGTTTGGTGGTGGTTGAGTAGTACATTTCTAGGTTGGGTGTACGAAGGGGATAAGGGTTATAAACTAAATATTTCAACGAGCTCTAAAAAATAGCCCACGTAGGCTTTAGGTACGTGAGTCAAAATGCTTTGAGTAAAAGTGGATCACATGCTCATCGCGAGACTATTCTTTCTTACGCACAAATTTTCACTGACGTTTAAAAGCTTCGTGGTTAGAGAGGACACAGGTCGAGTGACCCCACTTGACGTCATAAGTCACGAGACTCAAAACGTCACTTTTTGAGAAATTCAGAATTGATTATAAGAATGGGATAAGATGAAGCAATTTTTTTTACACAAAATTTCAGCCTTTTTTTCATTGCAACAAATAAGGCAAGTTCTTGGAGGCAAAATTAAATAATTTTTAAAACTATCTAGAGATAGGTCGCATTCCTACAATACGCAAGTGTCGTTAAATAATTTAAATATACATCCGTTATTGTATTTTAAATTTTTAATACAATTATTATAAATATTTACAATTGAACAATTTTCAACATCGTAATATTCACGTAACAGGTCTGAGTTAGGACCGTCAGCAAAACAAAGTTGCTAGATAGGTGATATTGGAACGAAGTTCCTTATCGCGCGTTGTGAAAGGGGGCTAGACGGAAAATTACGACACTTTTTGATTTTACGAATGACGACACTTTTTTTGAAGTGATTCAGTGAGTTTTACAGAGATGGCGCTGTACTGTACAAATTTCTGAATCACGCTAGCGTGATTAATTAAGTTTTACAGAGATGGCGCTGTACAACAAAACAATACTTAACCAAAAGGAACTTCGTTCCATCCGGGTGTCCCTTGACACCTCTCATGTTTTTTTTTAATAGACCTTTGTAATTTGAAAATAAATATTAGCAAGATATGTATTTAAAAATAGGGTTTTTAAATACATAAAGTGCTAATCGGAAATGTGAATAGCGGGTTCCGTATTTTCGTATAAAACCAAACGCCTAATAAGTTGAGTTTATGATAGAATATTATATTGAATACGGGTTGAAATACTTTGGGAGAGATATCAATTTAACAATGAATTTAGAAAGAATGGAGCGCGTGGAGACAGCGTGTAAGCAGCTCCAAGTTTTTTGCGTGCTGTAC
Organism: Thymelicus lineola; assembly: GCA_963932265.1. Lineage (NCBI taxonomy): Eukaryota > Metazoa > Arthropoda > Insecta > Lepidoptera > Hesperiidae > Thymelicus > Thymelicus lineola. The sequence goes on along the minus strand of OZ010683.1, from coordinate 14,587,736 downwards.
CGACGTGTGTGACTAAAAATAGGAATAACGTGTGAGTGCGAGGAAATGATAAGTGCTGCCATTTTAGATTCGTTTCTTTAATGGCGCGAGTAATATAATTATTTTACAAGGCTTCTTCCAAAGAGTTGCAATGTAAAAAGCCCAAAATTGCTTCATGACAACATTTTCGTATTCAATTCGAAGTTTTTCGAATAAGTGATGTTTGAGTCTCGTGACTTATGACGTCAAGCGAGCTCAAGAGATCTATAACGTGTACGAGTATATCACGTTTCGCTGAGCTGCGCCATACTTTGTAGCTTTCATATTTTTTCACCTTAGGGGGTTCTTAAGTATTAGGTTTACCTGTGTCGCGGGTGGCATGGACGACACATAATTCGCACCTATAGAATTGAACTGGCTCATCTAAGAATTTTAAGAAAATGACTTTTATTTGAACGGCATAAAAATATGTCGCACTTTTAGAATTGTATCGAAAATTCCTATTTTTTGGTAAACGCCAAAAATGTAATTGAAGAATTGGGCATTTTTTATTATTTAATGGGCATAGAATACATTTTTTTATGTCGCTCAATGTATTAAAGTCATTTTCTTAAAATTCTTAGATAATCACAAAACCTACATTCAAAAACATTAATTTTAATCAGTCATCAAAAAATTAAGTCAAAGTATTTGTATATTATTTAACTCTTGCCTTGTAGAACTTATATGTATTTGTTGCAATGGAAAAGGCTGTAATTGCTTCGTCATAACCCATTTTCATAATCAATTCAAGATTTCTAAATTTACGTGTTGAGTCTCGTGTCTTATGACGTCAGGTGGAGTCACGAAACCTGTAGCGTGTATCACCCCAACCACGAAGGAAAACGTCACCGAGGCAAAACGTTTCAAACATCCATGAAACTTTGTGCCCAAGAAAACGGTCTCGTGCCGCGCATGTGATTCACTTTTACTCAAAGCATTTCGACTCACGTGGAGTCCACGTGGATTATTTTTTAGAGATCGTTGTAATATTTCATTTATAACCCTGACCACCTTTGTATATCCAATCTAGAAGTACACTCAACTATCACCGATCATGCTTTGTTAAAATCTGACCGTGGTAAAAGATGATGAAGTCGATGTGTGAAGATGGGCGACGGTGACCACTTATTTACCATCAGCTCGATTGCCGGCAAGTTACATAAAGTCAAAGTCAAAATATTTTATGCATATAGGTATCACTGATACATTTATGCACGTCATTTTTTGGCTTTTCGGAAAGGTGCTTTGTCGTGGAGGAGAAGAAAAGCCTAAAGAAACTCCTCAGCACATCTTTTAAAATAATGAAAGGTTACATAATATGGTCTTACCTACGCGGAACTGGATGCGACACTAATTTCCAGGCGTCTTTCTCATTAATATATTCATTTATACCATAGTATCCCTTGCCTACTAGCTGAGATTTAACATAAAAAAAATATGTGTAACTAGTTGACCCGACAATCATTTCTTCTTTTCTTTTCTTCTGTGTCCTGTCAAAACTTCCATTAATTTATTTTTCTTATATTCTTCATAGATTTATTTATTTATATTGATTTCTTTTTCTTCTCTCTTTCTTGACCGACAACGCATCAGTGATGGCTTTGGTGTTGTATCACAAAACAACCTTCACCCAATGTGCCTTCCGTATGCCAAAGCGTAACTGATGCCCTTAGCCGACGAAGAACACTTGCCATCAGGTTCTCTCTACTTTTTGTCGTCTGTTTACTTCAAAAATTTCAAATTGCTTCATCAAGCCCATTTTCATAAGCAGTTCGAAGTTTCCCGAATAAGTGACGTTTTGAGTCTCGTGACTTATGACGTCAGGCAGCGTCAGGCGGTTCACGAGACTTGTAGCGTGTATCACGGGTCCTTGAATTGAGCTGCCCCATACTTTAAAACTTCCTTTCTCACCTCAAATTGTATAAATAAATTGTAGATGTTTGTGTAATAAGCTACCATCACGTTTAACTCAGGCCACGAAGTTTTTTAACATTACGTCAATAAAGGGTCACACGACGCGCACGTAATTCACTTTTATTTAAAGCATAAATGTGACTCGTGAGGGCCACGTGACACCTTTTGAACCTCAACTCAATGCTAAAAATATTCTAAGCGAAGTCTCCTCCAGTAAACAGTATAATAATAATTAATGTTTTCATTAGTTGAATTAGTAACTTGGTATCTTAATTCATTGGTTAAAGATGACCATTAATGATTTCATGCTTAAGGTCTTAAGATCAAGTTTAAGAGAAGGGTTTGAAAATTGCCATATGTTTCTAATATATCTTATACTACTTTTAGGGTATCACTTGTTCTGACTAGTAAACACCGTGAGGAAATACCCACACACTTAAAAGTTCTACGTAATTTACGCAGAGTTTCAGGGGCATCGTGATACCTACTTTGTCTCTAAAACACGAGAAGACCCATACCGAACAATGATAGTAATAAAGTTATAACATACATATACTTAACTTTCACAAATGAACAGGCAGGAGCTTGTAGGGATGAAAGTTCTTCCATAATATTTATTTGAAAGATCTGTGTATTCTATGACGTCACGTCATCGTCATAGAATGTGCGTTGACAGATCTTACATAATATCTGCCACGTTACTTCTACAAGAGTTATGAGCAAAACTCAACATTGACGTCACGAGACCCGTCGCATCACGTGCCGTGTCACATTTTAGGGAAACGCTTTCCACATCTCAGGCGGTGTAGTGTCAGTGATACAATGGAGCATTCCCGTCGAGTGGGAGTCTTATCGATCTATGGGACGTCATCGAGCGATACCGAGGCGGCGACGCAAAAAGCGTGTCAGTGTGGCGGGTACAAAGCCTTTGTGGCGACGGACGCCGCTCACTGCCAGCTTGTTTGCTGTTTAGTTAGCTCGCCACTCTCGCCAGCTCACCTCTCCAAGTGTTTAGTATCGTCAACTCTGATAGCCAGTTTATGAGGTAATGGTCATTGTAATGGTGGTTTGGCAATGCGACGACGACTACATTTCAATTTCATTAACCTGTGCTTTTCCGGTGACGTAGTTACTTTAAATTGTATTGGAAGATGGAGCCTGAAGTACATGATTGTGTACAATAAATCATGATAGTGCCAAATGACTGCGCTATACAAATCAGAACTCTGTCCTTGCCAATAAATTCCTCATCATACATATGTTCGACATTCCTCTTATTAAAGTTTGTCTGTAAGATTGTATGGCGAAAGTGCATTGATAGAAATATGAAAGTATCCTCGTGATAATGAAATGAAATGAAATGAAATGAAATAATCTTTATTCATGTAGGTATCACTGATACTCTTATGCACGTCATTTTTTTTAATCTACCAGCTTTTCGGAAAGGTGCTTTGTCATGGAGGAGAAGAAAAGCCGTAAAGAAACTCCTCAGCACATATAAGACATACTTCATACAAGTAAAAGATACCCAACCCAACAAGTACTTTTTTAGTGAAATGGTCATTGTATCCATTAATTTCAGTATGGTATCAATTTGCACGAAACCATAACTCTTTTGGAAACCGATAATAAGGGGAAGGCCGGGCATAGTGAACAGCCCAGGCAAAGCGGATACCCCCTTTTATTTTAAAATGGTGGGCCCGAACGGGCTACCATCTTACCACGAGGTGCTCCCCGCACCCCTCAGTCGTATACAAATAGAGCTAAGGCATAGTCACGCGTCATTTGCGAAATAATTAACAAAAATTAAAAAGTGAACACTGCTTACGACTTTTCAATGTACGTAATTTTGTAATTACTTATGTTTATATAGTATTAATGTATTGGCTTGATTCTCTCTTCAAAGTGCATGTTTCCTTGCAGAAATACTGCTAGTTTTATTGAGATTCTGTTTCTGGATTTCATTTTAGGTTCGGTTAAGTTAAACAAGTATCCGTTGGGCAAAATGAACACGGGCAAAGTGGACACTGTATTCACTTTGCCCAACAGTGTTCATTTTGCCCGCAGATTTAGAAATAATCACTTTTCTTGATTCCACTTTACCCACAAATATATCTAAACCTGACAAAGAAGATCCATTCAGATATAACGCCACTCAAAAATCTTCCACTAGTAAGCCTACATCTTATTTAAGCCCAAAAAATATAAGTGCACTTCCAACTGCTCATGTTCTTGTGGGTAGCCGCAAAAGAAAATTTCAAAAGTCTGATTGTCAAAAGTGTGCTTTACTAGCACTCCTGTAAAGGACGAACAGAAAACTATTTTTTTTTACTAATTTTTGAAACAAGTACCAAATTATTGAGAAACATTGAGAAATATTTAGATCAGGGATGTTGCGGATGCAGATGTGGATGCGGATGCGGATGTTTAAGATCTTATAAGTCGGATCGCCGAGGCCCGAGACGTTGTGATTAATTCTTTGATAGTGTATCCGACATTGTGACATAAAACCAAAGAATGTCGGACACACTGTCAAAGGATTCATCACAACGTCTCGGGCCTCGGCGATCCGACATATAAGATCTTAAACATCCGTATCCGCATCCACATCCGCATCCACAACATCCCTGATTACAATACTAAAACAAAAACAAAAGCCACGCGAAAAAAAAATGCTGACATTAATAAAATTACTAAAGCGACCAAAAGAACCAAAACAACTGAAATTTATAAAACGACCAAAAGTATTAAAGCCAAAGGAAGCCAAAGAAGGACAAAAAAAATGATGAAAAGTTTATGTGCTATTTTTGTGAAAAGATTTTACATATAGAAATTAACGAACTGGCGGTCGACAATTGGATCCAATGCAATTCCTGCAAGCAATGGATGACTTCCACGAGAAATGCACGGCTTACCAGGGAAATGGCATATTTCTTTGTGACAACAGCTAGATGACTGATTAGTTGTATTCCTTATTAATGTTTCCTTTAATTGCATATATTTTCTTTTATATTCTTAGGTAATCATTCCTTAATTAACCATGTGTTCACTTTACCCTATGAGCCTATCCACTTTACCCGGTGGATTGGGCAAAGCGGATAGCGGTACCAAGTTAAACGTTATTAAAAATTTTAAGTTAAGTACTGATGTTACAATATTTTAGTTAAATATATTAAAAAGTTTAATAAATACTGTTTCAAACTCAGTCATTATTTTGTATATGTCTGTATCGACTCCGTTCCTATAGCCCGCCAAAGCTTAAGGTGTCCATTTTGCCCGGCCTTCCCCAATATGTATTTTATTCTGGACCTGAGTATCACTGGAGTTCTATTCAAATGAGCCATAGATATAAAACAAATGGAATGAAACGTCTCGTTATTTGATACAAATAAAATTCACGATTAACGGAACATCTTGTAAAAGGTTGATAAGTATCATATAAGATTGATAAGTATCAACCTTGTACCATCAACATGCAGTCTAATCTTATTAATACATAACATATATCTAAAAGTTTGTGAAGTTGTTAGGATGTTTGTTCCTCAATCACGCCAAACTATTTAACCGATTTGGACTAACATAAAGGTTACTTTTTATCCCGGAAAAGTTCAGGGTTCCCGCGGGATTTGTAAAAAATCGATATGGACGCGCGAAGCCACGGACATATAAATCTAAATTTATTAATTAAAAATTTTGTTTGGAAACCACTCTACTGCGGGCGACACCGGGGGCAAAACTTAATCATGAATAAAGTCGTCACTGTTCACACTGCATTCAAGGATCAGGCCGTGTCATGATTTGAAAATGATCGCCATTGCCATTTCAGTTGTCAAATGTATGTCTGATGATGACCTGGAACGAATCCGGTATAGCAAGTGAACAATGCACCACGCAATACAACCAATTGAGTAATTCGCTCCTGTGTATTAGGTACCTACTACGTACTGGTACAGACAGCATAAAAGTTAGGTATGCAGGGCATGTGTTTGATACGAAAGCGTTCTCACCTTTTGTTGACTGTACCGTCTACATGTATTCACTGCCATATGTTCTGTTATGTTTTGTTATGTTTCGCATGTGTCGCGTTGGTTCACTATCAATAACTTACTTTTAAATGCAAAAAAAACTAAATGTATAGAGTTTGTACTACCTAATGTTAAATAAAATTGTAAATACGAGTAAAAACAGCGCGGCACGAACGCGCGTCGGCCGCCCGAACAACGCGGCTCGGATATGCTGCCTCCGATAGAATACCGATTCGTATGAGGCCGCCTTTATGCCATGCAATTACTTCTCAGTACTACAAAATGCATTGAAAGTATTGAAACTAACCATCAACTTGAAAGCGAGGTAAGTAATAATAAGTTGAATCCAAAAAAAATTTTTTTTTTAAACGCTTTTATTTCAATTTTTTTTTTGATTTTCGTGTATTGTCATCGGAAATACACATGTCTGCCAAATTTCATCAATTTTCATTAAAGGGAAGTCATTCAAATTAACGTTACAAGATTTGATCCTTTGATCCTCCGAAGTGAAGCTAAATATAAAAGCGTTTAATAACCTTATTGCCGTGTAAATAGAGTAGCATTTTGATCATAATATTGAAGATTTGATGCTTTGATGCTCCGAAGTGAAGCTAAATAAAAGCGTTTAAAAAGTCAGCAAATCTCTTAAACTAAATAATGAAACATTGCATATGGAGGAATCAACGGTCTTTTTAGGGGTGACCTTAGATAGTAAACTTCAATGGGGCCCACATATAACAAATCTCGCGACAAAACTTGGTAGGGCTGCTTATGCTGTTAGGAGAATAAGGCAGTATACTGACGTCGAAACTGCTAGGATAGTTTATTTTGCTTATTTCCACAGTGTTATGTCATATGCCATCTTGCTGTGGGGCAAAGCAGCCAATATAGAACAAATTTTCATTCTCCAAAAAAGGGCTGTTAGGGCTATCTATAAACTTAAGTCTCGGGAATCTTTGCGTGAAAAGTTCAAGGTAATAGGTATACTTACAGTAGCTTCCCAGTATATCTTCAATAATGTAGTTTTTATAAGGAAGAATATAAACGCGTATAAACAAAATTTTGATATTAATAATCGCCAAACAAAAAGAATGTATCAATTAATTACGCCTTCGTTCCGCCTAAGTAAAGTGCAACGATCTTTCATAGGGCTTGGTGTACATTTCTATAATAAAATCCCAAAAATAATACGTGACTTGCCAATAGAATCTTTCAAAAAACGTGTAAAAACACAATTGTTAGGCAAGGGATATTATAGTGTAAACGAGTATTTAAATGACAAAGACGCATGGAAATGATTAGCTCTGCAACCAGTTCCACTCAGAATAGTAAACTTTTGTATGATAATATCTTTTTTGTAATATTTTTTTTAAAAGATGTGCTGAGGAGTTTATTTAGGCTTTTCTTCTCCTCCATGACAAAGCACCTTCCGAAAAGCCAAAAAATGACGTGCATAAGTGTATCAATGATACCTATATGAATAAAATATTTTGACTTTGACTTTGACTTTTAAGTATAGGTGCGCCGAATGTTCGGATAATATTCGCCTATTTGGTCCAGTTCGGTTCGGCACATGTTTCAAATAAAAAAAATATTTATTTATATAAGTATCACTGATACAATTATGCACGTATTTTTTTAATCTACCAGCTTTTTGGAAGGGTGCTTTGTCATGGAGGAGAAGAAAAGCAAAGAAACTCCTCAGCACATCTTTAAAAAAATTTAAAGTTACATAATATATTGTAATCTACGCAGAAATGGATGCGGCACTAATTTTCAGACATCTCTGTTATTAATACAATATATTCATTTATACTATAGTATCCTTTGCCTACCAGCTGAGATTTCACATAAGTATCTCTTAAACATTTGGATAGCCAAATCACGTATTATCCCTATGGCATTTTGTAAATTTTCCCAGGTCTCAAAGATATGTTTGAGAAGCCTAGCAACTGCATCTGTCAGCTACAGCCTTTGATGAAAGTACCTACGAGTAGAGTATCTACACATGTATTGAATAACCTAGCTAAATAAGGGACTATCGCATCTATTATTATGATTTATAATTTTGGCAGACATTCCCAACAGATCACCGAAAAGTTCTTACTATTTCCAAAGAGGAAGTATATTTAAATTAATTTGAAACACTACATTCATCAACGGTATCTTTTCAATCGGCTGCCTGGGATGAAGGTTTATTTGAGTTACAATAAAAAAAAAGAAAATGTGTGCAATTCACACGTGGTAGAAGTGAAACTTTCCAAAATTTTGGTTTCAAGATATAAATGAGATGAAAAAGCAATAAATCGAATCTTAAAGCAATAAAACGAATGTTCTATCTTATTCCTCTCGCCATCTATGAATACAACTTAGCATTTTTACTGTCTTTATAATCGGTCGGTCGATAGAATGAAAGAATGAAATTCTTATTTTTTGTTGATAAATTCTTTGAAAATATTTAAAAGAGCATTTGAAAGTATTTAAAAACAGTATAAAAATAAAACAAAAAAAAAATAAAACTAAAAAAAAAAAATTCTGAGAGACGCGAACCTGCGCATCAGGTATTGTGTATCTACGTCCTGACCATTGAGCTACGGAGCAGTTAAATTGAAAGTCGAAATTAGCGGTTATATTATCTTACCTGTCGTTGCATCCGGTTTCAAATCACTAACGATTCTAAAGAAGTTTCACTTCAAAAAATCAAACTACCATCAAAGTTTTGTCAAATTTGGAAAATACCTACATCGAACGATTTTTATCAGTTTCCTCCTCCTTTTTTAACTTAAAAGAAACAAGCAGTAGATACTTTGTTTAACCATCATGTTAATAACAAAAAAATAATAATAATCAAGATTTATCACCAGAATTCTGTGAAATTGGGGAAGTACATCGAACGAATTTTATCAGTTTCTTCCTCCTTTTAATATAATTTAATACTTTTTACTAGTACGTTACAATTGAATTACGTTAGGCAACAACATGCATTGCGTATTGAGAAATCCACCTTTCATTACGAACATAATAACTTTATCAACGGGATGTTCGTCTCACACGCACACATACTATAATTCATATAATGTTCCACGACACGAAGTACTTTCACGTATTAACTTAATGTCAAGTCACTACTTAAGAACGAATGTGAGGAGAGGAGAGCGGGGCGGGAGGGGGGAAGCGACCTAGGGTGGAACTCGAGGCGACGAAACTCGAAGATGTTTTCACTCAAAATAATAAGTTCCAAGTCAATTTTTTGCGAAACTCGGTGTAATGGATTGTTGGAAACTTCGATAACTTTCGGAAGTTGCTCTTCGATTTTATTTTGCTAAGGAATTTTTTAGCCAATTTCCCCCGGTAAAGTTAGAAATCTTCCAGTCACCCTTCAGTTGATGGCGCCCAGTTTTTATACACAAAAATGCCCTGTTTGGTTTGATTTTTTATGCTATGCTATCATAATTCCTGACAAACTTAAAACCTTAATAGGTAATAGGTATGGTGAACGGGAAACTAACCATTATTCAATTTGAGTATCCGTAATTAAACTACAACGGTGAAATCATTGTCAAAGCATGCTTACAAAATCTCATTACGTACACGCGATGCGATACAAATTATTGATTTCTTAAACTTATTGTCTTATAATGAAAAGGCTTGTCATACGCAACCCATTTGTAATTGAATGACACGAAGTGATTTAGGCTGTTGTCCCACCGTCTGCGATTTATCTAACATGATAGCTTACGTTCGAAATTATCGCTACGGTAATGAAGGTCGTTGATCAAGTAATGGGGATTTCTTAAATTAATTTTAATATATTTTCAATTTGGTGATAAGGATATCCATTAATAGCAGCTAGGTGTGGTACCTAGTAGAGTGCAGGAGTCCTAATTGGATGAATTTTAAGTGATAACAATATAGATGACATGATGATGATGTCAACAACAGCAAAGGCATCAACGACTTAATTAGTGGCTCTCCAAAACTGGAAAAAAATCACATACAAAAAACCTACCTACCTACAACAGATTTTTAAACGCGGGTGGTTAACTAGGCAAGAGGGCAAACGGTGCCCCCACCATATTTATGAAAAAATATCTCCTCGCTCTCAGCTAGTATTCTAACAAGTGGTTATCTCGAGGCCGTAACCCCAGCAATTTCTGTCCGTGGCACATTGATGGCGCGTAAAACAAATAACTAACACTCCATCCGTCAGTGGGGAGCGAAAGTTAATAAAATTCATGTATCGGAAACTTATAGCCGTGAAATATTGTTTGTGGTAAGGGCACAACCCTTGATTTTCTTTGAAATTACTTCAAGATTTCTCGTTAAATCAAAGCGGAATGCATTCGGAGTCGATCTGAGCACTGGAGTTGAAATTGTTACAGTCGTAAAGTTGTAACTGTGAACTCAATGTACTTGTATAAGTTACATAGCTAAGTAAAGTACTAAAATAGTGTCACGTCAATATACCTATAGAAACGTCTAGGCTATCATAAGGTACCTACCAAATACAAAGCACTTTATTATACATCCGTGAAAATACTATCTTACTCATTATTTACAAAAACATCTTATAATACCCCTCTTTAATACGTATTGAGCGTTTAATACGTATTGCGTATACGTATTGTACCTACACGCATTGATAATGCAACGAAAATACGAATAGGAATGGCTTTGCGCCGTATTGTTTCGTCGTCAGTCGCCGGTTAGTTAGGGTTTACAAAAAAGATCTAAAGATATTATTGAAATAGTTAATATCATGAAGTATTAATTTGAACCCAGCTCTTCAAGTTCACTACTTCCCTACCAGCAGACCAGAACAACAACACAACACTCAACAGTAAACGACACTTTTAATTTTTAAATGATATTTCTGAGTTCGGCGTCATTGGCTTTCATTATACTAATTTGATGGCATCATTATACTAATTTGATGACACTAGTGTTATGTTAGTATAATAAATTTAAACTCAAACTCAAATCATCAAACAAAAATATATTTTTGGAAATTGCATTAGTCCACTTCCGAACAATATGTAAAGAATTTGCGAGTAGGTACATCTCTTACCCTGATGACGCTCCGTTTTGGGGAAAAACACAATATGTTGGTATGTTGGTATATGCTCTCATTCATTTTAAGTGCAAACTTTCTTTCCGGAAAGGGGGGAAATTCGTTGGCACTAAATGGCAAGTGTGTGTATATATTTACCTGATAATATAAACCGTGTTCTGAGATTTTTACAAAGTAGACTATAATAAATGACATTATTATAATAATATAAATTTTAAATATTTAATTTAAAATTACAAATTTAAAATTGATGTTGTCTCAGGTCAGAGCCATCAGCTATTCTTTTGTGTAGTTGTTTCTTTCTTTTTCTTATTTCTTTCTCGGCTGGCACCGCATCAGTGATATCTTTGGTGTTGCTGCCGTTCATGGTGGATGATAGGCACTTAAGACCAGGTGGAACGTTAGCTCTTTTCGGCTATTTATAATAAAAAAAATAAAGGTTGTGAGTATTTTGTTTAAAATATTTATCGACGGGAAACTATATGTTATTATGAATCTAAATAATAACGTGAATAAACTAATGAATATTCAGAAATTCACCTCATCATAGCTAGGGTGTCCAAAGATTACGCGCAAGGCGAGACACGGCGGCACCGGTCGCATCAGCATTAAAATAAAAATAAGGGTGGCCATAAATAGCCGACACAAAGACAAGATATACGGTTATAGCGCTGCTGGACCGTCCGTGCTGAGACTAAGCTGGTTATGTTGGCGGAAAACCATAAAAACAATTACATTCTTACCTAGTTCTTTATAAACGGCTAACGTAGACCGTGACAAAATTTGTTTCAGTTTTTATTATAGATGATAAAATACAGCCTGGCCTGACTACCGTGTGTTGTATACCGGATCTTGACTGCATTGACCATCGTTTAATCACATCAAGAATAGAGATGCTTTTTATAAGGTATACAAATTAGCTATACAAGTTATACAAGTTATACAAATTGAATAAGTAAACAAACAAAATAAACTTTGGATCCTTTGCCCTTAAACAGTGTCACTAATAAGAATTTTCAAGGTATGTACGAAAACGTACTTTCAGACTTAAAAATCATTTTGTTTTTGCTTACCAATATACCTCCCACCAAAAGCACTAAAGCTAACTTAGCCCTATTTGCCCCATCGGTCATCGTAACGCATTCGTGCCCACTCTCCCCTCAGAAAGGTCACACGTCTGACGCCAAGAGGGCATAGTGGATAAATAAAAAGGCCTCAATCGCCGTCAACCCTGCTCTACCCTTTTATAGCGCAGGTGATAGATGAATATTCTACATTATGGTAATAAAGTTGAAACTGTTTTTAGCACTTTTTATATTTCGTTTAAACTTTGGATATTTATAAAATTTTCTTCAGATCGATAATCGGACTTGACTTTTATATTGGGTAGGTATTACTCGTATTAGATAAAAAAAATATCGCTTCACACTCGACAGATACTTCGATACTGACACGAGATTATATTCAACAAATTATTAAACAGACATTATATTTTTAAGTATTCATTTTTAATTTTAATATCAATTTTGTCTAATTGTCTTCTATATAATAAAATAATAATAAAAATTTAAATGTACTTAAAAAACTCAAAAGCATAAAATAACAAATTGAAGTCGATTAATTTTTTTACTACTATTATGCGGTAATTTTTTGTTTACTAAAGCAAAGAGTGAAGAAGAATTAAGCAAATTCAATGAATCAAAATTATTAACACGTTTTATTTTTCTGATTTTACAATTTTATTTTGGTTTCCCAAAATAATGAAATTCATACTCAACAATTCTAAACGTCTGCGGGGTTTCTGATCGGTTACAAAAACTGTATTTGGGAAAACATAAGGACATTTTTAGTAGTTTTCCTTACCCTTTGAAGTGGTCGCAGGATAAATGGGGAAATCGTGTCGGCCGAGCGCCGCTTCCGTTGCTCGCTCCAGTCGCGTGTTGTTTTGACAAATTTAAATCAATACATTTTCGGTACTCTTGCCCTCAGTTATTCTTTTCTGGCATTTGTACGTTTTCTTTTGTCGTATTCGGAAAAAACCACGGAAATTTTAACAAGCGAGTAAATAAGATTGAGCTGACTAGTAACTAAACATTTTAAAGTTGTCGTCAAGTCTTTTACATATTTAGTTTTAGAGTTACGTGATTTTTAATAGAATTATTTATCTTTATAAAAATTGCAACAAACTTGGGTATCTATATTTATCATAATAATCACAACTTGCCTATAATATAACTGCTCTTCAACATTACTTAGAACCAGCTACGCAAATCTGGCTAAAACTTAAAACTCCACACTCAAAATCTCCTACTCAGGATAATATTATAACTAACAAAATCCAGCAAATATTTTTTACGCCATTGTTTATCGATCTCAGTACCGCGAATCCAAAGCAATATTTTCTAGAGATTTCTTTTCAAACACTAAACCCGGAACTAGTCCGTAGCGCAAGTAGCACTCCGGTTCGTCATTAGGTCCATTTTTACAAGTGTCCTGCAAATCGTCCGTCGCCATCGGTCACTAATCGTCGGAAATTGACGCCATTATCGTTGCGCGCTGCAACTAAAAATTATTATTGTTCGCGCTAAGAGTGGCCATTTGGCTGATTGCTTCCCGCAGGAATGGCTTCTGAGAGCATGAGTGTATACGTAAGGTATAACGGAATAAGAATATGTACAGTTACACCTAGGTCATGTGATTCATCTTATGTAAGTTGGCTAAATAGCTGATGAATGAAGGTGAATAGAAGAAGAAGAAAGAAAAATCATTTATGTATTTCGCCATAAAATATTATGAATGTAGAGCTGATTACGATGAAAAAAACGCATCCGGTTCACAGTTGTTGGGTTTAAACAATAATTAAAACTATTACGTAATTAATGGTGGCCATACACGATCAAGTGTACTTGTCAAGTTTGCAGCGGACTTGACGCGGCATCCAATAAACTTGACGGTGTATGGCCACGGTATAGTTATCTGGCCATATAGCTATCTCATGCACACTGGATGCCGAATCAAGTCAAACTGTAAACTTGACAAGTACACTTGATCGTGTATGGCCACCATAAGGTAATATAAAATAGTGATTTTGTTTATTGAAAGGTGAAAGGAAAGGAAAATTAAAACATCATATTTTATCTTTGTCTGCATATTTCAACTTTATGTATCCCTCTCTGTGTCTTTGGTCCACACCTAGAGTTGTTCCATTTCAATTTTTAGAAGGTTCTATTTGAGGGTTTCACACATGTTTACAGACTAAATGGCTTGATATTTTTATTTTTATTGTTTTACGTGCAATTTACGCTATGTTTTTTAAAAGAATCGAGAGAAAAGTAGTTATTTCAAATTTACTGTTATATTTCCAATGTTCAAATTTAGTCATTATACCCAGAAAAACGTCATCATTAACAAAAATTTCCACATTTTTCCTGATAACCGAAAAAAATGTCTTCAAAATATCGCGCATTTGCAACTTCATCAAGAAATCACATTAAAAATCCCATAAACGTAAACTCAGTAATCAGCACTCGACGAAGAAACTTAAAAGTACCACACAGTTGACATTACGCCGTCCCGAGCCCTCCGCTTCCGGTTATCGCAACACAAAGGCCACCCCCTCCCCCCAGGAACAGGAAATACTACCCTTCTATCGCAAGGTCTACCCCCGTCAGTCCGTCGGAAACTTAAAAAAGTGTATTTAGGCTTTGAAAATGTTTTAATGACAAATTGCTGTAAATATTTGTATTTTCTGGTTTTGGCTGGTTTTGGATATTTAAACAACAAGTTGGAAAACACTGAAGTTAACCTATGAGATAAATTCAAGAAAAAAATATGTTGGAAAATAAAGACGTTTATTCAGGAGTTCCTGCGTAAACAGAAAATTTTACCCATTTTGGGGTTACTTTGTAGTTATAAATATTAATAATAGAACTGAAATCTGTAGCCGAAATACACTTAAATACTCACTGGCTTTTAAAATTAACTGCTATATCAAAATAAAAATGGATATAAACCTACAAATTATAATATGTAGGAGAGGAGACATCCCAAAAATGGCCGGGAAGGGAAGCCGGAAGCTCCGCTAATGCATCGAATGCATGAATGCGTCCGGGCACCCCGCACTATATCAATTCATTACCCACGCATGTAAATATGCGCAAATGGGACTGCCGAAATATCATTCTGTGTTATTTATTTTAGACATTTATGTCGAATATTCGTATACAAACAAACATTATATACTTAGGTACATTGCACTACTTTATTAATAACTCTCGGTAATCTTTGTTATGTAGCGTTGTATTGATTTGGTTCGTGAATCCGTTTTGGCTAGCATGCATGTGGACTCTTAATATTTTCGTCCTGAGAGATAAGGTCGAAGTCTAGCGTGAAACAATAATCCTCATCAAATACTTACACCAAGTTACTGTTGATTGATCACTATTTATTTATTTATATCTCCGGACTTATCTATCATAATTATGTTCACTTATTTGATATACATATATTTACAATCTACAATCTTTAAAGACGTCTCTTTCATAAACTATCAAACAAGAAAAGAATCACGCAAGCTGGCTCAGCATTTGCCGAGAATTTGGTAAAAATACATACCTACCTACTACTCTTTTTATGATTTGAAATCTTATTATGAAATCTTAAAATCCCGCTCATTTGAATACAAACCGATACTCACGATACCATGTAATTGGGTCAAAGTAGCGGTATGAAATACAAAATCGACAGTACCCGATTGCATTCAAAAGTCATGTCCGATGATATACCTAAGTTTAAAACCTAATGCTCAAGTTTGAAACAATATTCTATTACTAACACCTAAGGCAGGCACACTCACACTACATAACGATATGTAGGTATAGTGATGCAGGGCCCTCGAGCTCGAGAGCCCACGAGCACCACCCGAGAGCAGGAGACGTGTCAATGTCGCCACTGGCCCGAAGGTTATCTAGCGCCAGGTTATCTACAGTTCTACAAGCTTTTACAGCCCGCGTTGACTTGCCAACTTGGCTGTTTTTTGTTCTTATACTAAATCTTATGCATCCCACCTTACTTTTTAACCGACTTCAAAAAGGAGGTTCTCAATTCAGATATTTATCTAAGATTAGATCATGTACATATGGCCTATCCCTTTGAGAAATAAGTACTGTTGCTTAGTGTTATTTGTTAAAATCAATGTATATCTAATATATGTTTCTGGGTGTGTCGTTCAGACGGACAGATGCGGAGAGACACTACCTAGCGGAGAAAGTGATAGACGCATTTCTAGTGATAGACGTATTTTATATAACTAGCTAAACCCGACCACGCATCGCTGTAGAAACGGTTACTATAGCAATGATTGTAGCAACGGAAATAAAAGTCTATCTAGAATCTTGAAAATTTATCATTTCTGTTGGAACTTGGAAAATTAGTATACAATTTATTATTGATTATAATTTAGTGTCAACCAGTTAAACAGTAAATAAGAAAATGGGTTGAAATTCTGAAAAGAAAAATGAACTTAGGTACCTTTTTTTCTTTGCCTACTCAGATCAAAATCAAAAATGTTTGTAAGTGTTGCCCAATTTCTAATAGACAAACAAACTATTCGGGGCATAGTAATGATAATGAATTACAGGGGTAAGCCGACGGTCGGAGGGAGGCTAGATGGGTGATAATTAATGATTTTTGTACAACGCGCAAAGCGCACTGTAAAGTGGCTGCCCCTAAATCAGGTAAGTGGAGTAGATTGGATAGTGCCAGGGGAAACTTATCTGAGTACATTTCTTATCTATTGTATTCGACCTACTTATAGGCGCCTCGAAGCGTGCGGGCTATTTTTAATCCAGCCTAGTAACGAAAATGTTTGTATTACCTACTTTGTAAACTGACTTGGTAAGTTGCTTCACAAAACTCGGTTGTTACTATAAATAATGCTACTTAGTATCTAATAAAAGCAAAGCAAAGCAACAACCCATAATTGTCCCACTGCTGGGCTCGGGGTCTCCTCTCACAATGTGAGGGGTATAGGCCATAGTCTACCACGCTGGCCAAGTGCGGATTGGTAGACTTCACACACCTTCGAGAACTTTTTATGAAGAACTCTCAGGTGTGCAGGTTTCCTCACGATGTTTTCCTTCACCGAAGCAAGTGATAATTAACTTTTAATACGCACATAATATTTGAAAATTAGAGGTGCGTGCCAGGATTTGAACTCAGACCCCTTGGTTCGGGAAACCAATGTTCTAACCGCTAGGCTATCACTGCAGTATCTAATGCACAGCAGATATGAGCTATATATGGGAATTTCTATTTTATTATTATTTCTAACTTGCTCCCCTTTTGTAAGCTGTGATTAAACTGTTAAATTAATTGTTGTTTGCTTTGCTTTGCTTTGCTATATAAAAAGAGACTCCACTGAACGAAAATAAATCTTTTATATAATTATGAAATGTTATTTTAACCCACTTCATCAACTTTGCAAAATATTTTCACCAGTTATGTTAACCAAACCATAAATTAAACATTAAAATATCAATTTTTTTCAGGTCGGCTTGCAACGAAAATCGTTAAAATTGTTTTTCCCGAACAAAACGTCCATTAAACGAATTCAACCCCATCCCTTCTGCGGGATTAATGGCGCAATAATGCCACAATATAATAATAACACAAAGTTAAACGCGTTTTTATTTTGCCACGGAAATTTGAGTGATGTTGTGATGAAGCTTGCATTTCAGCGTCATATTACGAATTTCCAAGCCTTGTCGTTTCATAAAACTCATCAGTCGCATTAAATATGGATCTTCATTTTAAAATAATACCTACCTACACGTATTTTAATATGGAGTCTCGATAATTTTATAATCACTTTTGAAATACATACGAAAAAAGATGAAAATTTTGCCTTAGACTTTTGATTCACCTGGGTGAATTAAGTAACCCAGATATGAGAAATAATTGCCTAGTTTTAGTAGAATTAACTTACTTGTATTTTTTTCAATATTTATTTCTATGTGTTGTGAATGAAATACGGGATTTCTAACATATTTTTTATTGATACTTACCAATATTCACTACTTTCATAGAAAATTAGAAACATGTAGGCAGGTATGGAGACTTTGAAGAGTTATTACCAGGTACTTTATATACCTACCTACATTACTGGACGAGCTATAAGATGTAGGCAACCCTGGCCGCCCGCCACCCCACCGGCTCCTTAATTAAATAATCCCCATCATTAATCATACAACCCGTCTGTGGATGAACTTGTGTCATTTTTAGTTCACTTTCTGTCCTATGTTTGTTAAACGATTTAAAATTTAAAATAAGATCACAGTTATATGTAAGTATGGAGCCTAATAGCGGATACGAAAATTATCCCCTGCCTAATCCCAAAAAAAAAACAAAAAAAAAACAGCTTATAGAAGTAGATGAATAAGTAAGAAAACCTGTCTAGCATATAATTTTGAAATGTACCTATAAGTACCTATTAATATTTTATACTTACCGACATACGGAGGCTATAGAACCTATTTGCTTGCGTGCGGATTAAGCCAATTAACCACAGATATAGTTGCCTTACTGAACTTGTTACTAAATATTTAGCAGATAGGTAATATAAAAAAAATGATTGATTGACTCAACATGCCAACTAGTTTAATTTATGCACGATATTCAGCAGGTTTAAAATAGAGATGCAGGACCCTAACCACGTTACTGATAGTCATAAAGCAAGTAAGAGCGCAATCTTATTCAATAAAAATAAACAGTCCACTCCATCCTACATACGTCGAGGGATGTTCGTACGACGTACATTGAAATCAAGACACCGAGCACGTTCTACCCACATGAAATGACCGTCCCAAGCGAGCAATGTACAGGAAGCTTAATTCCTTAACGCACACAGACACTGCACTCGCACCCACACGAAATCACTCTCACGTGCGAACCCCCCTTTTGTCTTAGCTAAGTGTCAACCAATAAAAACAAAGGATTCGAAAATGAAACAAAAAGAGTTGGCCAATCGCGTATCGCGTCACGCATGCTGATGCACGGCTATTGGCCTGAGAAAAACGGTTTGGCTCCGATGACTTCGGCTAGACGCTGAGATTGATCGCCGGTGTTTTATTACTATTGCCTACTACGAGGAGCGTTTAGTTGCGATTGGGCGTAGACCAATTTGTAAATCTCATCCTATCTCATTGAATAACGGAAATACATATAAAGTTGATCCTAGTTTCTGTAACCGTTTAACTTTAGGCGATATGTAAAATACAGCAGGTTGTAAGTTAACAAAATTACAGGTTTATGGAAAATTTATCGCCAAAAATGTTTCTGTGCGCTTTGTGTTTTATTATTATTCACAAAAAATACATACGTATACATGTAAAGGAAGCTCAAATTACAATACATTTTCCAGTTTATTCATAAAATCAAAAAATGTGAAAAAAGTAGAGTTGAGAACGAACTTTTTGCAATAAATAGATCGCACTGCTACATTTTTGTCAATTTAGGTTTTATAATTTTTGTTTTAGACAAATATTTTAATGCTTGACCACAATCACACCTGATGGTAAGTGGAGATGTTATTCAGTCAATAAATAATAAGACATCTCTGTAACATACCTACCTATTTACGTTAAATATAAGGCAATTACGTAACCCACAAGATTTATTAAAACAAACAAATTTCCATCGCTATATTGTTATAGAAATCATTAGTACAGCCAACAAAATCAAGTAAAAGAGCGATACAAGTTTCTTTAATATTAATTGACCCAATTTGTTCTACATCCTTAGCTGTAAATATAAAATTATCCTCAGTAACAGCGACTTTCTCAGATCGACGTTGCTCGGAACCGGCGTATGTTCACGTGTGAATGAGGGGTACGGAGCGAGGGGGCGCTCGGAGGGTCATTTATCATTCATATCATCTTCGCTCCACTTCGCTCGCCGCATCGCCGTAAATAAATAAGAACAGAATCATCTTTTACAGCCGCTTCCATCAGTGGATTCCACTAACACCTCTCATACCTCTGTCACAAAGCACACAATCGCCTACAACCTTCAATGTCGCTTCTGACATTTTTCTCTTGCGTTGTTTAGACTGTGTAGGTAAGTATGCATGTGTTTCAGACGTATATGTATATAAATGCCTATGTCACGTAGTAAGCACTAGACCCAACAGTTTCAAAGTCGTGTTACATGTTTGGTAAAACTTAATATGACCTACATTTTGATACACAATACAACTAGATCGAATGTACAGGCAGACGAAATAGTTTGTTAGTGTCGAGGGTGCAATTCCAATACTCTTGTTTATAATGGGTAGTAGAAAATAGGTTTATTGGGTTTGCAGTTGAATGCCTTGTACAGGGGTTGTATTTGGAAATGAAAACATTACTGTACGCAACGATAGATATGTATAATTAACATTAATTAATACACTACATCATCCGATGCATATTTTTTATTTATTTATTTCTTTCTCTCTCTTGTTTCTTTGTCAGTGTTGCCTTTGAAGGTCCTGATGCCCATACGTTACCTAGCCCCTTACCATCAGGTGCCTTGTAAGCTTATTTATCGACTAGTTATATAAAAGAACAATGTTCTTCTTAACATTTCGATCAGTGTAAAGCATAATACAATAGGAGGTACACACAAAGGTATATACCTAAATAACTTTCACGTGTGTAGCTTTTACATACATGCATCTAGAGCAGTTTGCACGGTAGCACTTATAAAAAAATCTGAAACAGATTCAGGTAGGTAACATGGTAAAATAATAACACACATGGTTACAATAGTTGATAGAATGACAATAATTTTAACTTTCTTATACGTTTTTGTATTAGCTTAGACATTAATAACGATACTATAACGTAATATTATTTACGACGATACGTAACTAACCTAAGTGTAATTAATGGTAGATTACTACATATAATAACGCCATTGGAGTTCGTCCCCAACAATTGCGAAGCCTTTTATTATCAAAGCATATTAGGTGCTTAGATTCCAAATAATTCCGCCCGCTCCGCACTAAGAAGATTAAGAACGATTGGATGTTCCGAGGAGGTCGCACGACGCGATTCTAACATAATGGAAGGCTATAGGTACGGCTTAGAGTACCGCCCATCAATCTGGCCAGACCACTCCAGATCGATCATGACCGCTCTCCGGCTTAAGACTCGAAATACCTGTATAGACCCAGCCGGCCTCAGTAGTCTCAGTACCCATACTATATATACTAGAAGATGAGTGCAATTACTGAGTAAGATCGCTCGATAGTTGCGGTAACGGTTCAGTAATTGAAAGGCGCGTGTAGCCGTGTACAAGTCGAGCCACGTTTGTTTAGTCCATCATAATTGCTCGGCTGCACCTCCGAGCTGACGAGTCGCCGGCACAAAAACTCCTAAATCCAGTTCATTAGGGCTCTATTCACGACCCACCCCTGGATGGAGATACGCGGTGATTACTGCAACCGCTCCCGACGGCTCACGAATAAAGACTGCATCATAATTTCACCAGATACACCCTCGCCGTAGATCAAAAGGAATAGCGACCCTAATCCGCCGCCTTAAAGTTTCTATTTAAGTCGCTTTCTCTCATGTCACTTGCACAATGACATGTAAAAATAATGAACAAACTTACGGTCATGAGGAGGCAAGTTGAGCCCTGTTCGCATAATGAGAAGGTTAATTTTTCAGTGACGAGACGTGAGGAGATGTTTTGTAAATTAATAGGAGGAAAAGTTTCGCGGGACGTCGCTCGCACCGGCAAGGTTGTCGCAGTTGTGATTCAATTTGGACGCTAATTTAATGACGTTGTCGCGGAGGCAAACAAATTGATATTCATATGGGACCACCGTGGGTTTAATGTTATTTATATTTTTATTTTACGACAATTTCTCGGCCTCATTAGTTGTAAAGACCTTGTTTTTGCTTTCAGTGTTTTTATTTTTCGCTTCCTTGAGATATATTCGCTTTTGGAATGCACTTCCTAAAGAAATTAGAGGGCCCGCTAGTAAATTCGCATTCAAAAAAAGGTTACAGGCTTACCTGCTAGAACGTCGTTCTTAACTTAGTGTCATCATTTATATTCGTGTATTATTTATTATATTATTTATTTATATAAATATATTTTTTATGTATCTGTATATATGTATTTATTCTAATATGTTAATATATATGTATTATATTATTATATATCCTTTTTTTTTATATACCGCTCATCGGGTTTTTCTGTTTGGCCTAATGGTTAGCTGGTAGAGAATGCAATAGCATTAAGCTCGCCATTTGTACTTCAATATTTTATATTGTGGTCAATAAAGTATACATAAATAAATAAATAAATAAAGAGTAAATGATTGCAAAGTAAACTTTTTTACAAAATGTAGTATCAACTACTTATTTAGATACCACTACTACTACTACATACTAGCTTAGAATAAGTTGGGTTAATTATATCTTAGTTTTTGAGCGTTAGATGGACTATTAGACATATAAAAACTAACCAAAAGTGAACTAAATTTCAGAATCTAGAAAGTCTAATATAGGCAAAGTTAATTCCGTTTACACTTATTTACATATTATATAGGTAAAGGCACAGAATTCTTCTTTGCTCGTTTTTTTACTATATCCACCTTACACCAATGACCACTTAGGTTAAATTATTGACATCACAAAACGGTTTTAAGTGGTATCTTAATTACCAGTGTTAAAACCCAGGTATCGAACCCGGGATTCCCTCACACAGTCTCACCAACAGGGACAGACCAGCTTCTCAGTGAAAATAAACAAAATCATTAATGAAATTTAAATTTCGAACATGAAAACAGAATCTCCGAGGCAATGACACCAATGTTCTATTTTAAAAGGGCAAGGGAGACAACCATATTCCAAGGACGATCACTGAATTAAATCCTGGGATGAAACAAGGCCCGCTGAATTGTAACTAAGTCAAGACCGTGGATCGAACCCAGGATTCCCTCACTAGACAATCACACCAACAGACCTACAAGCTTCCCAGTTAAAATAAACGAAATCAATGAAATGTAAATTTCGAATCGGAAAACAAAATCTCCGAGGCAATGACACCGATGACCTAAAAGAGCAAGGGAGTCAGACATCTTCCAAGAACGATCACTGAATTAGATCGTGGGATGGAACAAGGCTCGTCGCTGAATTGAATAACGAGGGTGTAACGAGGGACACAATGCGCGCCCGCGCCGATTATCTCGTTGCGCGTGCGCCGTGCGCTGGGAACCGACCAGAATATCCGGAGATATGTTCAACTACCTACTGTGTTTCTACATTATTTTTAGAACAGAGTTTGCCCACACATTATGGTGCTTGTGATCTAGCTTTATAGATGGAGTTGCAGCCAAAGCTATACTTTTTGTCCAATGGAGTTACCCAATTTTTTTAGGATATAAAATATATCCTATCAAATACTTTACTATTTTACTACTTTACTATCAAATCTTACACATATCCCATATTTTAAACATACTCCATATTTAAAACATATTTATCTATTATAAAATAAAATTATACTAAAACCATCAGAATTAGTCCTCGTCACTAGTCCACAGATAAAAGTGAGGCCAACCGAGCGTATTTTTTTTGAGCTTTGTATCGCGAAAAATGAGTCCTTTCATACTAAAGTTGTATGTCATTTTGCGTCGCCATGTGGTACAAACAGGACTTTAACAGGACTTGGATTTTTTGAGTTACATGCCCAAGAGCTCTATTGCTAAGTTTACAGTGATTTTTATCACGAAATAAGATAAGTGTGTTACTAAGAGAAAAGTCAAGTATGTAAACATTTCCATCTTGGTTCAAACACCAAGACGCCCGACACCGTAAAACTCGTGTGCATTCAGCGAATAGTATTTAGGAGGCTGAGCCCCGCTGTAAGGTGCAGATAAACGCGGCCAAAGTAATCCTCTTTGTGTAAAAATGTCCCCGCGTCGCCCCCTACCGGGACTTTATTAAAAAGCGAGTAATCCTCACTAGTGGACTGGGTAACGCGATTATACTCTATATAACAACTCAATATGCCCGAATTGATATGAAATTGAATTTAAATCCGCCCACCCTGATGACTCTCCTACCTATGACTAATATTTCACCCGGCTTATCTATTCGGTTGGTTCGGGAGATTGAATATTTTTGTTTGTTTTCAGACAGGATTATGTGACAAATTTGAATAAAAAAAATTGTAAATCTAATTCTGAATCAGTGAAATAATGAACTAAAACGTTTCACCTGAAGAAATAGGAACGTCATAATACTCGTATATAGGAAATTAATAATTACGTATACCACAGAATACATAATAGAAGATGATACTAACAATTTGTGTTATACGTATTCTTCATAGCCGCAACATGCTCTGAGCTCTTGTGGAGTTTTAGTAGCTTCAGATACACATGCAAAAAACTAGCATGCTAGTTTTGCACACATGCATAAATTTTTGAATACATACACAAGGACACATTCTCATAGCTCGTCATCTTCCACCCGCATCTCAGATTACATGTTTCTAATAAAAAATATCTGATTAATCATATCATAATTACTGTCATCTTACGTAACCCTTATTGATAAAATTATTTGTATAATCTGCAGAACAGTTTTTACTTTACGTTAATCTATACTAATATTATAAAGAGGAAAGATTTGATTGTTTGCATTGAATAGGCTCCGAAACTACTGAACCTATTTAAAAATTTCTTTCACTGTTGAGAAGCTACACTATCCCCGGGTGACATAGGCTATATTTTTTTTTACTTTTCCCGAAGCGAAGCGAGGACGATTTTCTAGTTTATAAATAATGGCGTTGTACGTACCTATTTATTTGTTGTTTGCTGTATACATATATTAATAAAGTTGTTTTTGGGATTATTTTGGCGAAATTATACAAAAGTACAGCAGTAAACTATAATATTATGTTATATGCGCACTCTGAATCATAGTGGCTTAAAATTTTTGACCGTTGTTGTTTCACATTAATCTCATATCTCGTCGTGTTTACGTAAAGTGTAATATTATTATGTGATTTATTATTCCTAGTCTTATCTATTTTATCAATTTAATTAATTAGGTATTCAGTTTGTAATGAAACGCGTGTAGGTACAGTGATATGTGTACTTGATCAAGCGTCAAGCGGACTTGACGCGGCTTCTAGTATACTTGATCGTGTATGGTCACGGTAAGCTATCTGGCCATATAATTATCTAATGCACACTGGATAGCGCGTCAAGTCAAACTGCAAATTTGACAAGTCACACTGCAGACTTGATCAAGTTCACATAGTTCAAGTTCATCGTGTATGGCCTCCATTAGTGCTAGAAAGCTGTTATTTGTATGCACATACATATTTATTAAAACTCCAGAATCGTAGAATAAAATATTGAAAAACATTTTTTTTCAGGGTGCCTCCCCACAGGTAACGTGAGGATAATTTTTTTATTCGTTGCGTACCCTACACTGTGGGGTATCATTCAAAAGGTCTTCTAAAAATATTATGGGTCTTTTAAGACCATTTTTGGAATTAGAGGTCCATTTGCGAAATATTTATAAATATTTATATATTAAATATTTATAGGCTTAATATAGGCTTTAAAGTGCTAATTTTGGTTACACTTGACAGTGTGGGGGACAATTGACTCTGTCCTGCTGGCTAAACGGTTGGACTTGGACAAGTTTAAAAATTATCAAAAATAGTTTATATAAGGAACTAGCTGTTGCCCGCAGCTTCGCACGCGGAAATTATGCTTATTAAAAAATTATATTTGTACCCCTCACAGAAGAAAATTTAATAACAGGTTAATTTATATTGAATTTAGGACTTTATAAAGTTAAACCTACGATACAACCACAAATCATTCCTCCGGCTGCGGGTTTTGAAAAATAAACAATATTCACATTAATTTGTTTTTTTTCTTTTTCATGAAAAATTTGATAAATTCGAAAACATGTATTCCATCAATTAAAGGAGAAACGTTTGAAGCAAGTTTAAAGCAAATTGTTGATATTTTAAAAATAATCCATACAAAGTTTCATCTTGTTTCCAGGGAAACCTTTTAATTTTTCTGGATGGAAAGTTTAGTAAAATATGACCAAAAGTATAAGAAACAACTAATTTCCGTCAAAATCAGTTCACCCTTTTGATGTGATGCCCGGATAGACAAACAGACAGACAAACAATAATTCTAAAAACAAATTTTTGGTGCTCTAACATGTTATTGAAGTGTTATTTATTGGTTAAAAATTTCAATATTAACCCCTCTCCCTATTTTTCTCTCTCTCCCTCTTCCACTCATAGTCCCTCTGTAGCTTCCTCTCCCTGTCCCTCTCCCGCTCCCTTTTCCGCTGCCTGTCCCGTTCCCGGTCCCTCTTCCGCTCCCTTTTCCTCTCCCTCTCCCACACCTGGTCTCCCTCTCCAGCTCTCTATCCCTCTCCCTCTCCTGTTGCCTGTCCCGTTCCCGGTCCATCTCCCGCTCCCTGTCCCTCACCGTCTCCCGTTTCCTATCCCTCTCCCGCTCCCTCTCCCGCTACCTGTTCCTCTCCCGCTTCCTGTCCCTCTCGCACTCCCGGTCCCTCTCCCGCTTCTTGTCCCTCTCCCTCTCCCGGTCTTGGTCTCTTTTCTGCTTCTTTTCCCTCTCCCTTTCCACTCCAAAATTAATATATAAATTTTCATGTTGTTAACTTCAAAAATGACGGGCGTACTGAGTTCCATCCTCTAAATTAACCCTTTAAGGGATGATTTTCCAAAAAAATGTGTTAAAGAGTTAACTTTTGTTTATTAATATAAACTTAAATAAAAAAATTCATATTTATACCTCGAAAACTGGTGAGGTTGATTTGTATGTAATTGACTACCAACCCCTATTTTTAGGGGATGAATTTCAAGAAAACCGTGATGCAGTTATTTTTTGTGTCTAAATATAGGTTTAAATACAAATTTTCACCCTTCTTACTTCAAAACTGACGAAGTTCCCATACCAACTTGCACCACCTTAATTAATACTTTAGGGGATGATTTTCCAAAAAAACGTAATACTTCAAAATTTAGTTTGTAATTTTGAGCTAATATGTAAATTTTCATGTTTTTAACTCCAAAAATGACGAAGTTGAGTACTGACTGTTGTCCTCTAAATTAACCCTTTAAGGGATGATTTTCCAAAACCATGTGTTAAACTTAATTTTTGTTTATTACTATAAACTTATTTAAAAATTTTCATATTCATACCTCGAAAACTGGTGAGGTTGATTTGTATGTAATTGACTACGAACCCCTATTTTTAGGGGATGAATTTCGAGAAAACCGTGATACAGTTATTTTTTGTGTCAAAATATAGGCTTAAATACAAATTTTCACCCTTCTTACTTCAAAACTGACGAAGTTCCCATACTAACTTGCGCCGCCTTAATTAACACTTTAGGGGATGATTTTCCAAAAAAACGTAATACTTCAAAATTTAGTTTCTAATTTTGAGCTAATATGTAAATTTTCATGTTTTTAACTTCAAAAATGACGAAGTTAAGTACTGACTGTTGTCCTCTAAATTAACCCTTTAAGGGATGATTTTCCAAAAAAATATGCTAAACTTAATTTTTGTTTATTACTATAAACTTACATAAAAAAATTCATACTTATAACTCTAAAACTGACGAAGTTGGTTTGTATGAAAATGACTTCGGACCCCTATTTTTGCTAGTTAGGGGATGAATTTCCAAAAATCCGTTCTTAGCTGACGTCTCCTTAGCATAATCTATCTCCCTGCCAAATTTCATCATAATCGGTTCGGTAGTTTCTGAGATTTTTTGTTTAATCAGTGGTGTGTCTCTTTTCAATTTTATATATATAGATTTACAAGTAAAACTATCACGGCTATGTTAGCATAAGTAGTTAGTAATAGTCGATAAACTTACTACTTCGGAATGTAGAGTACATTGCGCGTGGCCTGACACGCACTAGCCCGGTTTTTTACTTATTTAAATTGCACTTGTGATATTATTTTATATATACATCAAGTAAAAACTAAGTACTTAGTTGATTTGAATACTAATATGAATATAATTATGAGAGTGTATTGGAGGAATCTTATTGGCGGTCTGAATCAGAACTTTATCATATTAGACTATGTAGAGTTTACATTGTAGATTATTATTAATATTAAATTTTAGTAACTTCTGCTCATACTTCATTGTTGATCTGAAATATCATTAAAAATCACCTGGCTAGATAATAATAAATAACCCCAGACAGAATGGTTAAGGAATCGAAGGTTAATTTTCCGGATATTACCAATAAGTAAATGTAAATCTGAATTTTATTGAACTAAACGACAACTTAAAAGATAGAACACCTAAAATTATGTAGGTATAATAGGTATTTGAGATGGGTAAAAGTAATTCTATGATACCTAACGTATAGGTATTTGGTATATTACCTATTTAATAATATTAATTTGCCATAGTTATAAATATTTTTTTTTTCCTATTTTTTTGTCCATAAAACTGATATCACAGAACTTAGGTACAATATCTTCTAATAATGCAAACAGTTCCACGATATCTTGACATTCCGACACCAGGAAACGGTGAGAGCCGGAGAGGTGGCACACTTCATTACTCGCACATCAAACAATCGCGCCGTCGCCGCCATCTTGTCGGAAGTGACGTCACTAACGTGTCGCTATCACTTTGATCCTCCACAAAAATAACACTCTAATTCAAACCCCGAGTCCTTTGAAGCTGAGGTCGCAAATGTAATTGCAATTTTAAACGCTATCTTTTTACTGTAATGTAGAAAGTAGTTGCCATGTTCAAAGATCCTCTTTAATTATTTCCTAGTTACGCAAAAAATGTTATACGATATTGCTGGTAAAACGTTTGTATCTTCCAGTTTCACATTTGCATAGTTCTTCACTTTTTGTATTATAATTTTAGTGTTGTTTAGATTTATTTCGTTTTCGTTACTACCAATATTACGGGATTATCACAGTTGTAGAGCAAGGAACTGGTTTACTTCTCTAGTCCCTCTGGTCTGCACCTTTTACCACCAAACATCACCAAGAATATTACAGAATTCTAAATTTAAATTATGATAAACATTATTTAATTATTAAGTACTAGGAAATCACCCTCACTTCGCTTCGGGAAAAATAGTAAAAAAATACCTATATAATATAGCCTATGTCACCCGGGGATAGTGTAGCTTCCCAACAGTGAAAGAATTTTTCAAGTTAGTTTCGGAGCCTATTCAATGCAAACAAACAATCAAATCTTTCCTCTTTATAATATTAGCATATATTACCACAGAAGACACAATAGTACATTTTATTACATACCCATTTTCTTTTTATTATTTCCAGTACTTAAGTAGAAAATTCTGGAATTATTGCAAAAATTTCTAACACCCAAAATTTCGATCGCGACTCTCGTTTGTGGAAAATTAAATTTTTAGTCACATTCTATTGAAATTAATTCCACGATTAATTCCAAGTTTAGCATAAAAGGCAATATAACCATGTTTACAGTTCTTGTCATTCATCTCCAGCTCATAATGTCACATAACATAATTAAGTGCGTAACAAAAAATCACTTATGTTTATGAAGCTGTAAACAGCACGCGAAATCATAAACCGCATGCAATTCCCCAAGTCCAAGATAACAATACTGAAATCAGTGTAAATACAATTTAAGTCAAGCAATGAACGAAATAAATGTTGAGGTAGGGAACATATTCAATTACTTATAATATGATGTAACGCCCATCGGGCCTTTTATTCTAAGGGTTGCATTGTGCAATTTTTGATCATACCATAATGCAATTATAGGGGACGTGAACTAGAATTGCATTGGAACGATAAAACAGGAATTAATTATCTATGTACTTAGTAAAACCTTAATCATGAAAACTATTGTCCTAAATTACTTTCTAAAGATTTCTAAAGCAATCCTTTACACCTACATTCTAGTCCTAAATATAAAACTTTACTACTAATTAGGAGATATAAAAAAAACCGTTAAACAATTGTTTTTGATTTCTAAATCAAATTTAATAAAAAGTCGCAAATGCTTTTTAATAACATCGATAAATTTAATACACCACAAACCACAATAGGACTAACTAATCCCAATTTTATTCATCTGATTTCTTCACAACCTCACACTTTTTATCAAAACCACGAACCGTAGCGTTTAGTTGACGCGTTTGTTCCAATAAATCTTTCAAACAACAAAATGTATCATACTAAATCATGTTACCATTCAAAACAATGACTTCTTAAGTTGGAAAAAAGTTTCAAACTTGGTTAAAAAGTGTGTCATCTCCCATAAGAAGACAAAGGATGGTTCTTAATTGACGTAGGATAGTGTAAAGGTACAAAGGCGGTGGATGTCACACCTTATCAACGGCATTAGGGGCATATTATATACGTTGAAAGGATTACACAGGTGTCCAGATAGTCGAGGCTTGGGATACGGGGTGAAAAACGTCACATCAGAATGAATTAAATTAAATGTAAAAATGTATTTCTATTTATGAAGCGCTGTCGCTACCGCTTGTATCTACTTCTAAAGATATGAATCTTGGTTTTTTAGGTTCCCTTGACAATTTGTCACTGAAAATGATAACATTTTGTATAGGATTCTCGTTAAGAAAATTATCGTCTTTGTTGAAGCTTAGATTTTTTAAACCTACGAAATTAGATGTGTTTCATTTTGATTTTACTGATTTTTGCCTAAGATTTTAGCACCTACAACTATTTGAAATAGAGTTACTGATAGCTACTAGGTAGGATATCAGATAATAATTTACAACATCCAAATGATCAGATCACATATCTGGTGTTTTTTTTCTAAATTAATGATATGTACAATGATTAGGTGAACTAAGTGTATCCATAGTAACTACCTGCATTAATGTTTCATAATGTCAAATTAATTAAAAATATCAAACAAGAGTGTTATAAACACCTTTATCAAAACGAGAAGAAATAATTAGTAAAAGAGTAAAGTATAGAAAAACTGAAATAGGGTTACTTACCCAGTAAAAAGGCAACACCCATGTTGAAAAAAACAACGCAACTACTAGAAAAGGAAATTACTTACGTAAATAGATTACCGACTAACGCAATTGAAACTGCTTATCGTAGTTTTAACAAAACAAAAAATATCTTAAAGTTAATATCCGTACAAAATAATGTGATATTATAGGAAAATGGAACCACATTCATTCACATACAATTAACTTCCATCAAGGAAACGAGAATGTCATTTGCGATGCACTTTATGTCGTCTCGCGTTACCTGTCACCTCCAGCCATTAGCTGACCTCCCACGTTCTAACTTACCCCATGAAACTTACCCTCTGCGTCTTACAATTTGACAACCATTCCTAGTCCATCTAGAAAATTGTATACCATCTCTTTACTCCTTATTCTTAAGGTTCATTTTACGATGACAATTTGTTTCCAGTTCGCAGTAGTTGTAAACATTTTGGTGACCCAAAACTTGTCGTTTCCTCTGTGATTACTCTCGTAAATAGCTCTCCGTTTGCCGCGGTTGACAAGCACCATTGCTTGTCATAAGTGAGTGTCGATTTCGATATTTCGATATGCCGGTGCTTTGTATCAATATGTTTCCGCAGCCCCTATGAAATGTACATACATGTTGGCTTGTCATATTGCCATCAGAACGTTTTGTACATTTGCAATGTTATAGATTAAATAGCTGATATCAAATATCTGCTACCTTCAATAATTTATATTAGATATAGGTATTTTTTTTATTTTAGCTAATCAAAGTACTGAGCCAAATTATCTATACAATTTTGCAATTTTGAGGGCAGTTTGTTTATCCCTTTTTTATGGAAATAGCCTGCAAATGAGCTGACGATCCACCTGATGTAAGTGGCTATCGTCGTCCATAGACATCAGCAACACCAAAGGCATCACTGATGCGTAGCCGGCCGAGAGGAAAGAGAGAAGAAAAAGAAAGAAAGAACTGGCTCTCAAGCCCCCAGCCGAAACACGATGAGTCAAATAGCGGCTGACTTACATATGCTCAAGGGTGGTAGCTACCTGGTTCCACCCACTAAGACGATCGCTTACGGTTGTCGTACAAGATCCACTTGTCATCGCACGTAACAATTCGAATTTGAATTCCCTCGTTTCCGCATAGAAAGCATGTATCGAAGCATGCATAGCACTGCTGAATCGGCATCGATCTAGGTATATAGGAATAGATCTTTACTAAAGGTCACAAGGTCGTAGGTCACAAGTATTACATCAACCATTAAAACATTGTTGGCACTTTCTTGCTGTTTTCTCTTATACATATATTATCCACGTCTCCGGATATTTCGGATCACAAGGTATAATAGAGATTTTTGTTCAGAACGGCACCATGAGCTAATGGCACGATCATTTCTGTGTCTTATTATATGCATTTTTGAGGCTTTAATCGTTCTCATTATCCTCGGAATTCGCGGTCAAAAAAGAGAGATCGGCAATGCAGTGCGAGTAATAATATTCGCCGCAGGAAATGACAATTATTTTTGGTCCAATCCTTAAGGGCTGAGGGACTTCTCGTTCACACGCGCAAAATTCAAGGTTCCTTTGTCTGCGTGGACACGACGCGGCGACACAAAAAATGTCCATTCACAAATATAGGTTAGTCGCGTAACACATTCAGGTGCATTGAACACATACGGACATAACATGCGCAGTTCTTTCGCTTATTTTATCCCCTATTGTAAAGGCATACCGTCCAATTTGCTTTGTTCCACATGTTTTTCGAAGCCATTCGTTACATTTAAATGACACAAATCGTGAATCATGTCATGTTGATTCATTGATAAATGCACAGGTAAGTGTAACATTTAAAAATGTGAAATATTTCGTTTTGCCATTAACTATGCTTTTGTACTAATTTGGGCAGCTCTAGCATAATCATTAATTTAGCATAATCATTAGTTTGCGCTTTAACCGCTAAAAAAACCCCATTCGTCAGGGCACCTCAGTTCCAGAACTCCAAAAGAATCTCCAAAAGTATTGGGATACTTGGTGTCGACATTTCGAATGAAGTGCAGTTTCGGGACCACTTGGTTAGGCCAAACTAACTGCAAGG
The DNA here is from genome assembly GCA_963932265.1 of Thymelicus lineola. Taxonomy (NCBI): domain Eukaryota; kingdom Metazoa; phylum Arthropoda; class Insecta; order Lepidoptera; family Hesperiidae; genus Thymelicus; species Thymelicus lineola. Next base: position 14,554,558 of record OZ010683.1, on the reverse strand, counting down.
AAATTGGGAGTGCCTAATAGAGCTAAGCAGTACTTCACGCCTAGGCACAGGTTGATGCTCTATAAGTACTGTACCACGAGTACTGCTCCCATCTTAGGGCTGGAGCCCCAGCTGGTAGCCAAGTGGATACGTTTGACCGAATCCAACGACGAGCTGTTCGTCTTGTCGATGATCCCAAGCTTACAGACGGATTAGAATCGCTTGAATTGAGGAGAGACGTAGGCTTCCTGTGCGTATTCTACTGTCTGTGCAACGGGGAATGTTCTGAAGAAATGTTCGGTTTAATAGCTGCGGTTGATTTCCGTCACCGCGCATCACGGTGTACCAGGTTCCATCAACAATACCTGGGGTTCATCCACAGTTCGCTTTTCACTTAATTTCCTACAACGGACGTGTAAACTGTGGAACGAACTTCCTGCATCTGTGTTCCCACTAAGCTATGACATGGGGTCCTTCAAGAAGCGGGTCTTTTGTTTTTTTTTTTGAGGCCGGCAACGCGTTGGTAACGCCCCCATTGATGTTGCTAATGTTCATGGGCGGCGGTGATCACTTACCATCAGGTGACCCGTTTACTCGTTTTCCTGGTTAAGGCATAAAAAATCATGAATATTAATTTGCATGTTTATCGGATTTTGAGTGGTTTTATTTCGTTACGATAATAAGTTTATTGGATATGAAATTTATTTCATATTCATATTTGAATTATCTTCTCTCATTGAGTAAAAAAGAGATCATAGTAGTCCCCCTACCAATTAATCCTAAAATTATTTTTTAGTGAGCAATTCAGGAAACTGACAAAAATTAGACTTGATAAAACTTAAAAAAGTCAATTTACTTAAACCTAATTGATTAAACTTGATTTTATTTATATTCTATCTGATATCTGATACCACCTAGATCTCTGTAGTTTCTTGTTGCTTCTTCTCCTGGGTTCACTCACAATAGGGCTTTGTTGAAGCAATGACGAAGTTTGAGTTTCAAAAAGAAATTGTAAATCAAACCAATTTTGAACAAAACAATTTGCTATGTCATGATGATAATTTTAAATTGAAATAAAATTTTCTGCTTTCAAGTTTCAAGTCTTCTGAGAGTACACCGAAGCAAAATTTCATGAACCATCAGTAAACAACGTTGTATTAGGACAAGTGTCAAGTTATTTGCATAAAATACTTCATCAATGTAGGTACCTACTTATATTAATATTAGTTATAAATTAATGGGTACCGAAACCCATACAGATCTCGTGATCTCGTGTCAAATAAAGAATAAATGATATTTGCAAAGCTGTCTTTGGCTGCCGGGATTAAACTATATAGTTACCTATTGACCTCCAACTAGAGGGACTATGTCATAAGCCTTGCCCGGAGTGGAAGAATGTACTATGAGTAGCATAGATAGGTTTAAGTTAAGAGCAGTGGTTAAAAAGGAAATCCCGGAAAATTAAAAGATTTCCCGAGAAAACAGGATAAAAGTTTGAATAAGTTAAAACATAATTTCCGTATGAAAAGCTGCGGGCAACAGCTAGTTTACAAAAATACCTACAACGTTGCCTTGGAAATGGTATGTAAACTTAGAAGCATATACCTCGCGTTATGAAACAAAGAAATTATAATAATATGTGAGTAAAGCACGTAACATTACCATATCGAATCTAAGAAAGAGTATGTATTCAGCGAAAGGACGAACGCTTGATATAGGACGGGCGGTACAAAATTTAAAAAAAAAAACACGAAGGAACAAAGCCACGCTGTCTGGCAGTGGACAGGTATATGACGGGGCACATTTTATTGGTTTTCCGAAACATTCCCTGCCCTATTAATAAATGAGTGGCGGGAAAAAAACCCGTAGAATCCATTTGTCAGGAGCCATGTGATTTATGGGCAAGGACTTATGGGATTCCTAGAAGACGGACGTTTTGTTCTATTTGCTTACCTGTCACGTTGATTTAAAACGGGAATAGTTCGGCTTCAGGGTTAAAATACCTACCTATGTGATTTATCGAACGACGCGACGTGAACAATTTTTCTACCTCTAATTGTAAGTCACTGAGCTTGAGAAAGATTATTACCTACTTTTTTTAAATTAACATAATAATTTCAGTTTTAATATTATATATTTCAGTATATTTTATAACATGGTTTTTATTACTTTCGTCGTCATAATGGTTGTTGTCACGTTGACACTATGTTTAACATTACTTATAACAAGGCACATATCTATTTGTGGTATAAAACTTTTAAAGAAATTAAAAGCGTAAAATGCTTGAACATTCCTTAAATTCTTCGCAGGTAACATCGCTTGTTATAAAAAACAAAATGATGGTATCGTGAGACATAATCAGAATGCCTCGTATCGACAGCATGAGTCGTCATATCTTCGACAAGCGCATTATTAAAGTAACAACTACCTTCTAGGTACGTGAACACCTATTCCAGCCATTTTATGGATAGTAACGAAATATCCGAACATTTTATGTAAAATTATTTTTCCTACATCAAGGGTTTATGATTTAAGTTGTGTTTTACGTTTTCGTATGAATTCACACATACTTATCTACCCTTTTTACCTTTTGCAATATGACTCAGAAGATTTTGGCCGTTGTGGGCCGGCCCCAATATTCTGACCCAATACCCTAAACCCATGCTGACAGAACATGGATTCGTAAAAGGCGACAGAAGCTGGCCTTGGTGCGAGGGCTCCATGTATTATAATACTATTACTACTACTATCGTTTGTTCTGTATTCTGAGCTGCTATCAATATTATTATTTACTCATTAGTATTAATACCTACTAGTAATATTAATTATCTTTCCCTGAAGCCTGCCTGGTAAGCTACCACCCTCTTGAGTCGTCAAACTTGTCACTTGTATTCCGGCTGGGGACTTTCTACCTTCTCTTTTCTGTTTTGATGCCTCATGTGTTACTGATGTCCATGGGTGACGATACCACTTACAATCAGTTGAGTCCTGTGCTCGTTTGTAGGCTTTAGTTCTAGAAAAGCTTTCGTGGATCTATATGGTCGAGTCACTTAAGACTTCATTGCGTAGTAAGGAGTTGAAGCTGTTAACTCTAGAATTACCATATCAACAAATCTTTTAACCTGGTTCTCTTGAATGGTTTTGAACCGATTATTTTTGTTGAAAAAAATAAGTTCAATGCGCTTCACCTATTGTTTGAGACAGTCAGCGACGGCGTTGTAATTTACCACCAAACTTTCCATTTCTATGATCTCTGATACAATGTGCCCCTCTAAAAATAAAGCAAATAATGACAAGTTCGATATAAAACAGCATTCCCTTTCTTCATGAACTGGACAGTTCATGGACTGTTCAAATTACCGATATCGCTTCGTCACGGCGATACGATCGATACGTCGTCGGTATCACACCGCGATCGCCCCGCGAAATGTGCTGACATCACGTAGGTGTTAGTTATCGAACGACTTTGAGAATATTCCGCTAGGTTTGGTTTTTAACATAATTTGTAAACTAACTTTTTGATATTTATGTATATTTTTTTGCACTTCTAATAATTCAAAAAATATTTGGTTCGTTCGTGGTTGGTTCGTTGCTATGCTGTGAGTGTATCAAGACTATGTTTGTACAAAAAGTTTCACTACGGTAAAATTTTAAACTACATAATATTTTGTTTTGCTTTTCCGCTAAGCAAGTGCTTATTATATTAATATTTCCCACGAAATAGTTGAATCGGAGCTTATCGGAACGCAATACCTCGAGAGCAACGATCCCCGGAAACCTATTGTTCAATGGAGCACCAAAATATAGGGACGCGCCAAATCTCTCGTTTAATCGAAAATGATTTAGATTATGTTCAAACAAAAAATAGTTAGCTAATCCGCGGCCTCTTTGAATCCAACATTGAACAGGGATAGAAGCATGTTTGTTTCTGAAGAACGCCTTTAAAAAAGCTTGGGATTATTGATTTCTGCGAAGTCGTTGAGCTGTAAGGATAATGTTCTCTTACGGACCGGGAACGAATTACTCGCTGAGGGATAAACTGGCCTCTAATTTCGGACGAAATCTCGTGATCTGTAATCCGAGAAAAAATTACCTGCCTACTTAGAAGTCTTGCGCAGATAAAATAAAATCTTTATCTATCTTGCTAACTTACACACAATATTTAACTAACGTTTAGGATACTATGGACTTTAAAATGTAGAGTTCAAAAAGTATTCTCAAGCCAACCCTGGTCCACAAACCAAGGAATATATTTAGGCGTCCTGAAAAACACTAGGCGCGATAAAGATATACGTCGCAGGTGAATTAAGGAATCCGTGGTTTGATCAATTCCCTAAGGGAATTCTGTTATCTTGTAGGATTTGATCAAATCCTTTAGGGAATTGATAAAATCAGGATTCCTTCATTTCCCTGCGACATATACATTACCGTTCATTAGGCGTTGTTACTCGTCCCAAAGTACCTAATTTTCAAGGTTCTCTAATGCTAAAACCTGCCTGGTGAAAGATAATAACTTAAATAATTAAGTTATGATGTAAAATATTACGTTACAAGTTATAATGTTACAAGATCAAAGACAGCAAGGAAAGAAAGACAAACGAAAGGTTTTCTTTCTTCAGGGATCGCTTCCTTCTCAATCAGTTACGACTTTAATTATATCACAATGTGTTACAGTTACTGATGGTCAGATGGCTTATCTGCTCATCGGCCACCTATAAAATAATAAATAAAAAGCACAATATTTAACTAATCACCATGATGAAATACACTTTATAAAATTAAGACCAATCAGCCATACAAAACGATGCTGTTAATAAATAATTATTTACAATCATTAAAACTGCACAATTAATGACCCCGGCACCAAAAAGTAAAATTCGACGTGGGATCCTTAATGAAATAAGACGGAGCGTGATCGATCAAAATAATAATTAATAATAGATCGGTTTGGAGAGCCGACTGTGATGGATCCCGGCACTTAGTCATCGCGTTTAATTAAAAATGGCGGCTTAAATTAATGGTTACTTTTCAAATTTTACCTTGCGTCTTGTCATTAACACGTTCACGTTTTGTACTTAGGTATGTGTCAAGCAAGTATATTGTTCACAATGCACGGCTTGACGGTACCGACTTTTGGTTAGAAGTCATAGATCCAGTATTGCAATATGATTCTTATCATCAATCAAGAAACCTCAGTGTTGCGTCAATTACATTGCGTCCTCAATTACTTGCGTTAGCCGACTTGTTGGTGCAGTATAGCGACCAAAGAGAGAAGCAATGGTTAGTAAATGAAGTGTGGATACCTATGGCGGTCCAATCTTCTAGCGCTGGTATTTCAAGTGGTTGTGAGCAGCCAAACAATCCGCTATGGTATCCTCCAGAAGGACTTGACTGATCTTCTAATTTGGTATACAAACTTACATACACCCACTTAGTTTCATCTGTGGTGTACCTTGTTGTGTTACAGAGATATGCTGATGAAATTTTGATCATCTAACGTTCCTGATGTATGATGCTTCTTTCTTCATGCTTCAAATCCTGCTGTATCTGGGTGTCTATCTTGTGTATAGTCTGTTTTGCATTATGGTAAAAAATCGGTATGAGAAGAAACCGCCCTAGATTAGTACCTAGAATTGACTCCTTAACAAAATACACAAATAAATTAATTATTACAAACTTGTAAAGTAAAGTTACGTGATAATCAGACATAAAAACGAAGTCACCACTTCGAGCACTAAATGTTTTAAGACCCACAGCTCAACTTACAGCAGCCGGTTCCTACGACGAATCGTGCGTCTTTTAATTACTTCGATCGGATTGGAACACAATCATGTTTTAATTATCGATCTAAGACAGCACGTCAGGTGCTTACATAATTAGATTAGTCGATACTTCGATAGCCAGTACGTATAATTGCGGCGCGCATCAAGTGACGGCGCTGCAGGGTTCTTGCGCTCGCGCCTCTTGTCTGCGCTATTTATTATGGACATGCTTAACATTTACTTTTTCAGCTGAATACTTTATGTTAAATATTATACCTAATGATTGTATGAAACATGGTCTAAAAATAAGCTACAACTACATTATTTATTAAATAGTAGCTATCAATATTAATGAAGTCCTTATGAAACATAGACTACGTCCTCGCGTTGCCGCGAGGAACGACCCACCGCGCGGTACAAGATCAAACCAAACCAAAGTATAACCGCGCAGAGAGTCGTTCCGTGCGATACCGCGCGGTCATATGAACCTAGCCTTAACTGACTTGTAAATAAGTTGCAAGAACATCGCCAACTATAGTCAAATAATATAACATTATAAGGTTCATATAACCGCGCGGAGAGTCATTCCGTGAGATACCGCGTGGTTATATGGACCTAGCCTTAACTGCCTTGTAAACAAGGAACTGATATACTAGTAGTTAAATCGTTCATTGCTTGTAAATAAGTTGCAAGAATACCGTCGACTATTGTATATTTCTATTTAAATCAAAGGATTGAATTAATATTTTATTTATTGTATACTGGCGCTCTGTCCGTTCTAGATCTATAATTCTAGATCATGCTCTAAGAAATATGTGATAATTTTTTTATGGATTTTTTTTTGATAGTATTGCGTAAATGAGTAACAAACATCCATACAAACTTTCCCATTTATAATATTTAGGATATTTTTTGGATAATGAGGGTAATATCCACACTAGGACAACGTGAGCCAATCTGCTGGCCGACGGGAGGTGCCTGCGCAGATGATAGAGATCGACGGATTGTTATATTAAACCGGCTGCTCTAGCCTCAGAGGATGCCGCTTCACACCTCCGCGAAATATTTTATTCTTCATTTTTATACAGACCTCTTTTAGTGCCATGGACTCTGCCACGATATAGCCATAGTCTTCCTAAAATTACCAAACCTACAATTAATACTCAAATACCTTTCTGTTATTATCTTATTTCCTGTATGCAAATAGACCACTCCGTCAATCCTCCAAAAATCCTGTAGCAGCCTGGTGGAGTATGCTCTAGACCTCCTAAAGAAGATAGATTTGTGCTCAATGTCATATAAGTATAGGTTGAAGCTAAATAACTAGCACGAGCATTTGATTTCTTTGTCGTCCATGAATACCAGCTACACCAAGAAAAGGGAAGAGAATGGGATTGAAAGGGTTTAACATGGTGAACTATCTTGCAAAAGGCAATAAACTCAGCTTACTATTGCATCTGTGTCATTAACGTAAAAAAATTTGAAAGGAAACACCCAGAGCTACTGAGAACGTAAAAGTTATTATATCAGGGTAATGCTCTTCTTCACACGTCTTATGAAAACATGGCTAAAATTTGTGATTATAGTTTCGAATTATAGCCATGTCAGACTTATTCTCCTTAATTGACATCATAAGACTGTTTTTCAACCTACAAAACACTTCAGTAGCATTTTCTCTAATGAAGAGGTTAGGGAACATACCAAAACCACGTAACCCATTTTTTCCAACTTTTTACCCCCCTCCCCCCCCCTTCGTGACCATCCGTAGTATATGAAAAGACCCCCCCTCCCCCCTAGTTTTCACGTGGTAATTGATAAAAACGGTTTTCAATACTTTTTTGCAAAAACAGAGTTAAAAAATAATAATTTTGCTTGTATTTGACGACTTTGTGGCGCAATGGTTGCTAAAATATTGACTACGTGACAAAAACCTAAACCCCCCCCCCCCTTCCCTCTGTGACCAATCGTGGTGTTTTGAAGACCCCCCTCCCCCCCCCCTAAATGAGGCACGTGGTTTTGGTATGTTCCCTTAAAGCTGCAATAAATAAATATTTCGAAAACCTTAAAGAAATGATTTTTAATACTGGTGTATCTACACCAGCATCTGCTTTGGAAAGCAGGAAATGTGTTAAATAGTGATAATGACGAAAAATAAAAACATTTTTGTATGAATTTCATTTTGTTTTCTAGATTAGACCGCGAACTTTTCAGCTCATCCTCGTTTCAAGGCTGGTTTTATATTGATAAATACAAAAAATATTTTTATTTCCTAGAAAAGGGAATTCTAATTCTATTCCTGAATTACCCAAGTAAGTTGGTTATCATATTCTAGTTGGGAAAGATAAAGAAAATGTTACCAATAGCCAACTTTATCGTCGTAGTCAAGCCCTTAAGGAATAGGGAAAATTAAGACAAAAAGTCGATCTCTCTATGAAACAGGCAAGTGTAATAATTAAGTAGTACCAGTATTAACTTCCACATTAGCAAAGTCCTCGGATTGTATATCTTACGCAACTGTTTACTGTTCGCAGATGCCACAAAACCAAACGCCCGCGTACAAAGTAGCGCACAACAGAAATTTCCATTCAAACCGTGTAACGCTCGTGAACTTCAAACGGATCATGAACGTTGAAGTAACATCGTAAACATTACTATTGGAGTCCAATAGCGTATTCAGATGCATTGGTCGGATCGCGCTTCGTGTTTACGGCAATCGGTGCGCTAATCGCGCTGTAAGTCCGAATGGAAGCTGATTAGTGAGCGATGAATAGCAGATGTGTGCGCCGCGCGGCCACTGGCGAGGTACGACCGTACGAGGTCTGTGAGACCGCCGACAAAGGCACGCCATCCGCAGACAGGCCGCCTAGTATCGATCTCCGCGACCCTTCGAACGCCGAGCCTAGCACAATGCTCGGCTCTTTATTATAGCATCTCACATTGTTGTCATTGTTATTATTATGATTCTTTACCGCTTTCCATTGTCGGTCGGCGTTGTGGCGGTGCTTTTTCACGGCCCGCGTTTAGTCTGGGCAACGGGAGCGCGACGCTCGCACGCTTAGTCGCGGAAAACGTGTTTTCCACGCGGAAATTTTGGTAGTTTTGTGGTTTCGACGTGTTACGTCATGCGCGCGCAGTGGCGGATGATCGGATCCTCGAGGGAGGGACTTCAGCGAGTCAGCTGATTGTCAAACTCGAAACAATCGGCCGGAACGCAAACAAAACGCAAAGCAGAAAATAGGCCGGCGTTGTTATACTGTGCTGTGTTAAGGACATTATTGAGGAGATAAATGATTGTTAAGGTATATCGAGTTATCTTATAAGTTTCTGGTGAGATAGTTAATTCTAAGTGGAATTGAACTATTCTGTTAAATCATAAGTAATGTTTAATGTATTCAGTTTAATGTATTCATCATATAATGTTTAAATAATGTTTTTATGTATTCAGAGAAGTTTTAAGTGGAACTAATTGATGTACTCGCTATCATTCACATTTAACTTCATAAGCTTATAAAACAAATATTGGAAATGATAAATTTTTTGGACTTAAAAACACTCAAATTTAACAACTACCGTCACTCGTTAAATAAGCGTGAGCAGCTAACTTAAGCTGGTTAATACATAAGCGGTAAATACATAAGCGGAAAATATCAAACACTAATGTTTTTAAGTCAACACCTATATCTTTAACAGTCCCATGAGAAGTTTCATTTCGTCTATTCGTATGTGTATATACTATACGTGCGCGAACTGTGACGATACATAAAAAGTAAGTAACAATGCGAAACTTCACGTATATTACAGGTGTATCTAAATAATGATTTACATGCTTCCGACGTACTATTATGTGGATTCTTGCTAATGTCCGATGTGTGAAATATTTGGGTGTGTTTTTTATATTAGTATTCAATATCGAGTAAATTGAATTCCGTAAACTACAATCTCGAGTGAAACAATGCGTTGTTTACTCTTAATAATCAGAGAAGTATATAGTAGAATTAGAAGTGTAGTATAGTGGTATATTATGAGTAGTACATATATAAAAATAATCTATACTATAATAAAACTTAAAGTGTCTGTTTGTCTGTCTAGGCATCACATAAAAACCCTCGAACGGATTTCGATGAAAATTGGTAAAGTTGTTACTGATACCCTGGGTCATATTTTAGATAAGTTTTCATCCCGGAAAATTAAAAGGTTTCCCGGGAAAACAGGATAAAATTTTGAATAAGTTAAAAGGTTAAAACATAATTTCCGTATGCAAAGCTGCGGGCAACAGCTAGTGGTTTAATATATTGGCCGTTTCGCTACCGTCACTGTACGTAAGGTGTAAATTTTATTCACTGTTCATTACTTTTGTGTTATAGGTATAATATTTATTTTAGTTACGAAACGACTAAGCCACATATTTTGACTAAGGCTTGGAGTTTGTGAAGATAGCGCTTGTAGAGTTAGGGCGTGTAGAGTTGGAAGCCTGGCTCTACATGAGATCTGATAACTTTTTGATGACATGGTCTCATCTTGGCAATATTTTACGTGAAAATGTTTTTGGTGGAATTATATTTCAATAGCCGATCAACATACTTACATATGTACTTACATAAAATTAAACACAAAAAAATGTACACAAAATTATAATTGAGAGACAGATCGAGGTATGTACTCGTAATACAGATACTGATTAACTGTTTTTTTAACATAATGGAATCATTATCATATTCAATGCTTTCAAAGGTGCCTAATGATAGTAATGATAAAATAAGTATCTATTTACTACTCTCTAAACACGAAAACCCCGACCAACCCTCTACGGAAATTTGATTCTCGAATGCCCCAATTTCATACCGTACCTATACATGACAATACGATTGAATCATGTATTCTAAAGCTAAGTACCCACGTGTGGCCACGTTACTATTTAATTTGCGGACGACTCGCTCCAAGATAGGCCTGATGAGACGCAGACAGCGACCGGAAGCCCACCCCGTCCGGTAGGGTCGACCGCCCCTCCTGGACCTAGATAATGTACACTAGGCCTATTCAAGTGTGACGACTCCCGTATTAAAATGTCGGGAAACTGAAAACTTTATGCGAACAACACTCAACTTTTGCAATGAAATTTTAGATAGGCTGTCTTGGAATTGGGTTGCGATGTGCTGTTTGAGATGTTGTTTTAGATTTATATTTAGATATAGATTTATATTTAGAGACATGGATGGAGAGACTTTAAGATAAAGTATGTGATGGTTTAGTTGCCCTTAATTATAAATATTTAAGTAGTGTGCTTAAATATAATGCTTAAATAAAAAAAAAATCTTAAAGGTAGCTGCTTTGATGGTAGAAAGATACACTAAGTAGTCTAAGTAATAATTGATCTAAACATCAAGTTCAATATTTTATATTAATAACCTTACTTAAACATGATTAAGTTTATCTACTGTACTGTTCTAAATGTTGCTAAGTCTACATGAGCCTCGATGGGGTGGCCCCCTTCGCAAGGAGAGATGATGATAGCTTGCTCTAACGTGTGCGGTCTTGTTTGTGTCCAATCGGCTCTACTCCTGCCTAATATTGAGCATCCATTATATGATTCACGAAACCTCTGTGATTTCCAACTTCGTAGGTATGATATTAATTATTAATTATAATTAGGAACATTATCATATTAGTTATTAATTACCAACTTAATTTGCTTACTTATCTTTGCTTTTGAAAATAATTTCTATACCGCTTCTGAACTATGGGTTTCTGAATCAATAAAGTATTGCTATATCGTTATGATATTCTGGACTACATTTGAAGCTTATATCCTATAACCTGGTACCTATCTCCGTATAAAAGTAATAAATGAGATCGATAGTTCTCCCACGAAAATGTTATAAACGTCAGAAACATTTAATAAGGATGTAAGATGAATTCGAATTTATTTCAATTGTATGACAAAAATCACAATAAGTACTTCAGAGCTCAATTACGTATAAAAGTACTTACCTACTGTTATCTAAAAAAAACATGACGTAACGAATTCATAATCGAAAATTAAAACGACGCGACGCGACGTTCGCTCCAACAATGCGCCGCGGCCATATTGCGGAACAGCGTCACCTCAGTGTTACCAGGCGCGATAATTATTAATTTGCAGTGCAGTGCCGCCACTCGCGGTTGTCATTAGTGACACCTCGCGCCAATTAGGACGCTCAGAGTGTTTGATACTCGCTTTTTATTAAACACAAGCATTACACCAGTAATTATTAAATGACTTCCGATGCGTAAAGCCTGTAGTGGTTCTCACTTGTACAGAGGTGTGAGAGGATTTTATTTCTGTAGTGCTCGACTGCTCGATATTTTCTGTATTGGTAATAAATTGTCGTGAAGTGCCGTGTTAATTTGGTTGTTTTATTTGCGATTGCGAACGCTTTACGCTTCCGTTTTCGCTGGAAATTAACAGAAATGGCATAACTTAATGCGGGTTCGTGGTTTTCGGTAGTCATTGTAATGCGTATTTTGTAATGATTGTTATTTGTTTTTATACTGTATTTTTAAGTTTGTAGAGGAGATTGTAATATAAATATATTAATACATATTTACATAACTTATTTAGTATGTTATAATCTAATAATTTTAGTAAAGTTATTACTTACCGGCTATACTGTTTCCTCAGAAGGGTTAACAGACTCCTGCAACACAAGTTTTTACTTAGTGTAGGATCTGTGCATCATGTAGATATGTAATATCCGCCGCATATTTCTTAAGTCTACTTACCATGTAAAATGTAATACCTATGATTTGTGAAAATAAAGATTATTATTATTATTATTATTATTATGTATCTCTTAAATTTCTCGGGTCCAAGATGTAAGCGGACCCGGTATTTTGGAAGGCTTGCGTGGGGACACAGGTCCAACACGCAGAAGCCCCTTTGAGAACATTGATAAAGTGCTTGTGTGGGACACAAGGTGGATACTACCTTTATTATTATTATTATTATTATTATTATTATTATTGTGCATTGTAACAACCACGAACAATGTATTTTATTCAAAATTCGTCTATATATTCTGTATATCCATTTACGTCACTAAATTGGAATAGACTACATATGGGATATGGCACCACAGATTTCATTAAATTGAGATCGCAGTGACGACTGTCATGGCGACAAGCGTGAAACAGTTTCACGGTCTAACAATTTTGCGGAGAATGGACCTAACCTATCTCCGCTGATATTGCCAACACGTTCGTTCATCTACACATAGACTAGGTATTATAGCCAGCTAACTGAACTTAACTATATGAAACTCAACTACCGTATTATGTTCAACATAATAATGAAATAATTAACTATGAAGTTCAGAACTGGTTCAGAAATTAAAATTGTGTGACAGATTAAAAATATCATCAGATAAAATATTTCACCTATTCCACATTAAATTAAATTATTATTTTATAAATATAAAATTTCATATACCTGCTCCTTTTTTCATTTGATTTGTTAGATTAGCATTTCCATATGAAAAACACTTTTTCCTGATAGTCATTTATGCCATGAGATTCTGATACACCTATCGCAGTTATGGTTAATGTTCCAATTCTGGGCTCGGGTTTACTCTCATGAAAAGAGGCTGCTAGCCAAATGCGCATTGACTGACTTTATAATATCTTTAGGATAGATATTTTGTGCATTTGATTATTAGTAAATGCTTGTGTTAGATTATAAAACAAAAAGCTGCTTGTCTTCAGTTTTAAACAGCAAGGGGAGTAACAATAATTGTATTGGATGTTTAGTGTTTTTTATTTGTTTTGAAAATAGAAATAGATTATATATATAGCCTTAGATTAGACATATTGATGCGTTGCCGGCCAAGATTCAAAGGAAGGAAGGAAGTAAAATTAAGAAAGAAAAGATAATAATTATTACGTAATTATGTTGTAATTCATACAACAAAATGTTTTTAGATAAATTAACTATATTAAAAAACCACATCTTTAATGTAATTATACTGGACCATCAATTATGACTATAATTAAATATACATATATTATCTTATAACTGAAATAAATACAATTTTTCACACAATCGTATCCGGTATCAGTAATTTTTTTGAATTTAGATAATTATTTTGTACATTAATATCTTCAATCATGAAACTATTACTAATATGTTTTTGTACTCATAAGATTATACTTATAAATACATATTATTCATTGTGTAAATTTGTGTTATCAATTTGTAGAGCATTTATGTAAATATAGTTTCTATCACCTGTGCAAAGAAAAACATTTTCTGAGCATTTCATAGCAATACCTACGTTATTATCTACAATCAATATTTCACAAGTTTGAAATAATTACACAATTCACAAATAATACCAATTCACTATATTAATAAAATTATTTATTAAACATAGCTGCGGATTTTTATTTTTATTCATGGTCTACACTGTTTATGCATAACTTTAATTACTTAATGTAAGAAATATTGTATTGGTTGTAAGTAAAGATGCAATAAAGTTTAAAGATAAAAATGTATTTCATTTACCAATACCTACTACTTACTTCTTAATACGACTGTAGTCTGTAGTGTTTTTGTTTTTATTATACCCGTATCTGTTATCTGTAGTAAGTAACTATTGGAATGAAGTATTTCTTTCTTTCTTTCGATAACTAGTTTGCTTCAAATGGATCCATCCAACCTTCATCACCACAACACCATTCATCCAAGAAGCACATCCTAATGTAAAGTAGGGACATGCTTACTTTATAGTAAGTGGTAGTTACCATATTAGAGTAAACATGTTTAAAAACATAACTTTACAAGATACTTAGTTCTGTTCTAAAAAATGAAAATTGGAAAATTGGTAACCCTAGTGGTTGATATGATAATTATGAGCCTAGGTAAGTTCCTATCTAAGTTGGTACCTTTATATGATAGTGTATATGTGTGTGTGTGTGTGTTAGAGAGAGATAGAACAAGAGGGAGAGAAGAGAGTGTATGTGCATGGAAAGTGATGTGAGTTCACCGTAGTAAAATTATCTATTGAAATAATTGTGACTTAGGTACGGACAGACAGAGAGACATGATGAATCTATAAGTGTTCCTTTCTTTTTTCTTTGGCAACGGAACCCTAAAAATACCTCCCATAAGGAATAAGTATGAGATTGACGCCCTCGCATCATGCTATAGGACTTACCTGATAAGGAAATAAAGTAAGTATTACCTAAAGTAAACAGTAAGTAGGTATTATCTTAGTTCGGTAATATGTATAATTCCATATCAAAACCGAACTTTAAAGTAAATTTAAAGAAAATGACATGCATAAGTGTATCAGTGATACGTATGAATAAATTAATCTGAATTTTGTATTTCGATGGATGGAGATAAGAAATTTTTGCTTCGAAGACAAAGCAATATTCATAGGTACTTAATAACAATTAACAATCAACGTAGCATTCACAAAAAGAGTTACGCATCTTAAACAGATCATTTTTTTTATGCTATCCGTACCTAGTACTACCTAGTGTGTTTAAATATCTACAACATCTCATTACCAATAAATAAATCAGAGCAGTAGGTAACAAATTAGGTAATGACCGGCAATAAACAATACTTTCTAACAATGAGGCCGTAAAACTGAGCTTAAAATTCAAAGTAGTAAAACCATTTAAAACAATAGAGGAGCCAAGAGCTAAGACGGGAACTAAATAAATTAGAAATTCTTAGAAACTGATGGAAATGGAGATAGTGAGTTACGAGGCAACAAATTTTGTTATCGATTTTACCGTTATATTTTATTTGGAGGTACCTAGGACAAAAATACCTAGTATGTGATACCTATTCAACGATATTTTCAGTAAAATATTATAATACAATAATATAAAATAATGTATTACAATAATATATAATGTATAAAACATATTGGCTGACATTGAATATTCTATCGAAGATACAGTTTTACATAATAAGCTTTAGGGTGAATAAGTATCCATTACAAATCGAAATATTCTTTAGATGAATAAAATATATTTAAATATTATTGATATCTACCATGAATACTCATATAAAAAGATATCCAATTATTTTAATCAGGAACTGTGATGAAACCCTAACTTAAAAACATAATAAATAGATGGGTGCGTTACCAATTCTGAGAAAGGAATGCAATCTCGGTCATATTTTACGAGATCGTCGTTTTCCGCGAGATTGTATGAGACTGAATCTCTTGCAATTTTTGTGCGAGATCTTGCGAGATTGCGAGTTTGAATGGGGCAACATAATACGTGTGTGCTGTCCATAGCACCGCTGTGCACGAACGGAATCCTTTTCATCTGACTGACAAATTAAAACCTGATATTAATTTTCTAAATGAATTCTTATTATTTTTAATTGCTTAATTTTTTTTGAGAAGGTCAATTTTATTTAAATAATTCTCTCAATATTTTTTTTCATAACCTTTCCTACAAGAACGAAAATTTTAAAGTAAAAAACTAAAGTTTGTGAAAGATCCAAGTGGATTATTCCTTGGCTTCAACCTATTAATGGCCCACTAGTGGACATGGGTCTCTCCTCTTAAGGAGGCCTAGAGCATACTCCATTATGTAGGTAATCTGAGTACCTACAGGTAAATAAAACTATAGGTATAGGTAAAATAAAACTAAATAAGTGCAGGATAGCTAAATAAGGACATTCAAGAAAATTTAGTAGAAAAATACTTAGGTACTTAGGTAGGTAGGTACTAGGCAGGTACCTCAGGTAGTCTCTCAGGTACTCTCTGAAAACTAACCTCCAGCAGGTAAATCGATTCTTTTGGTGGGTAGTTTGTAGTTAGGTACTCCAAAAAGTATAAATTAATAAGGCCTGTCTAGTTAACTGCCTAAAAAATCTTAACCTTAACCAACTAAAAATTACAATTAAAAATCCAAATGACAATTGTTCTCAATTAAACAAATTACGCGCCTTTCAAGACATTGAAGCAAAACAGAAGTTGTTTAGAATCAGAATACATTGTAGGTACAGTGACCTAGTCAATATGACCAAAATTGAATAAGCCATTGTGGCCCGTAACAAAGAGCCACATTGTACGTGATCATCAATGATCGGTAGATCAGCAGAGCCAGCGCAGGCCTTGAACTTAGTCTGCACTTGCTACAGCTGTGCAAATTGTTTTATTTTACACCTATTCGGTACCCCTCTGACGTGCCTCTTATCGCGATTCGCTTTAATATTTAGAAATTATAAAATAGCGTCACGTGAGCCACCTCGCGACAAACAAAAAGTTTGTTCGAGTAAAAAAGTTCAATGATCTCATGAAACACGCACCAGAATATTAGCATGAATAAATACGATTCGACCCGAAATAAAGGGAAGTTCAGACGAACAAAGTAGCCGGTATCGAGCTTATAATCCTAAGTCATGTTCAGGTGAGCTCTACAGTATGCATGTTGTTTACATCATAAACTAAGGTCGAGAAGGTGCAAGCACCGTCGGCAAACAAAATTCTGATTTGCATGAGGCGGCGGCGAGGCGTACGCTCGCCTCGCCACGCGATTAAAAATGCAGGGCGCGGCGGGTGGCAGCGCGCGGGGGGCGGGGCCGCGGGCGCACCGCCATTGGTGGGCGCACGCGGGGCGGGGCCAGTGCGGGGGGGCGCCTGCGGGCCCGCGCCGGGCGCTCCGGACCGGCCACCTCACAACGCACGTAGCCTCCGCGCCGGACGGTCCCGCGACACGATCCAGACGCGCCCCGCCGCGAGTCCATGTGAGCGACCGACAGTTCTCTCGTTGTGTACGGTGAACGAAGGATCGGCAAGCTGTACGCGCCTCAGGAAGACGACATGCTGACGATGGAGACGGATCTGAAGGGCGGCAGCCTGCACGCCACCGTGCCGCCGCACCACGCGCTTCAGCACGGCTACGGCTCGCTGGGCGCGCTCGGCGGCATGATGGCGCTGCCGCAGCAGCAGCCGCTGGCGCAGCACCAGCCTCTGCAGCACCACCAGCACCAGCCGCTGCCGCCACACCACTCGCAGCCCCCGCAGCAGCACCACCAACCGCCCAACAACAACAACAATAATACCAGCAAGAACTCCAACACGGACCGAGTGAAGCGTCCGATGAACGCGTTCATGGTGTGGTCGCGAGGGCAGCGCAGAAAGATGGCCTCCGACAACCCTAAAATGCACAACTCCGAAATATCGAAACGTCTCGGTGCTCAGTGGAAGGACCTCTCGGAATCCGAGAAGCGGCCGTTCATCGACGAGGCGAAGAGACTTCGCGCAGTTCACATGAAGGAACACCCCGACTACAAGTACAGGCCGCGGAGGAAGACGAAGACGCTGGCCAAGAAGCAGGAGAAGTACCCACTAGGCGGCGGCGCGCTGCTCGGCGCGAGCGAGGCGCAGCGCTCGGCGGCGCCATCCGCGCAGCAGCCGCGCGACGTGTACCAGATGACGCCCAACGGGTACATGCCCAACGGGTACATGATGCACGACCCGAGCGCCTACCAGCAGCAGTCGTACGGCTACCCGCGGTACGACGTGTCACAGATGCAGCAGGGTGGGTACGGCGGTGGCTACTACGGCGGCGGGCAGGGCTCGCCGTACCTGCCGCAGCCGCCGTCGCCGTCGGCATACGGGCTGGGGCCGGGCTCGCCGGGCGGGTACGCGCTGCCCGCGTCGTGCGCCTCACACTCTCCTAGCGGCTCATCGGCCAAGTCGGAGCCGGTGTCACCGGGCCCGCCGGGGCTGAAGCGCGAGTACCCGCACGAGGGGCCGGCGCAGCTGAAACGCGAGTTCGGGCACGCACACATGCCGGCGCACGCGCACGAGCAGCTGGTGATGAAGCGCGAGTACGGGCAGCAGGACCTCAGCCACATCATCAACATGTACCACGTGCCCGACGAGCAGCGGTACGCGGCGGCCGGCGAGCGCGCCATGCCGCTCATCTGAGAGTCGCCCTTCGCGTGCGACATCGACATCCCGCCGCTATGAGCGACCTGTCGCCGCGCCCCGTGACCCCCGGTGGACCCCGTGGACCCCGCGTACCGCACGTGCCCCGTGGTGCCCACAGTGACTTTGTTAGGACAGTGATCTTTATATCCCAGCCGAACATACTTCTAGGTATGTCAATTTATTTGTTTTGTAATCTGCCGCTGTTAGTGTTGCGCGATCTGTTGACTGTGGCCCGGCCGGGGCCCGCCGCCCCGCCGCCGCCGGGCCTTCGATTAATGTTGTTGATGAGTATCTTGTATTATATTACGATTATTGTATTTTTTCATGGTTTAAGTTAAAATATTCTAAGTTGTGTCGTGCGGATGGACGATAGGGAACGTGATTGGTGCGTGTGAGACGATCGAGTGCACGAGTTTATTTGAATACCAAAAAAATTTGAACAATATGTAAATATAGTGTTAAAGGCTAGAGTCGAAGTTGTTAGTCGTAAAGTAGGTAGATAGCGTTAAGCCGTGCCACGACGCCACTCCCGTACGCCCGTCGTGCATTGTACAAAATATTTGTTATATGGAAACGAAAGTTATAAATCCTCGAAAGACTAAAAATATTGTAATACGAAAATGTACAGTGAGTGTTATATAGTCAGTGGACACAAAGTATATTGAAGAAAAGATGAAGTTATCAATAAACGACGCGTTAAAATTGTACCTGCTGTTTTGTTCAATACCCAACGACACCCCGCCGGAGCTAAGCTAAGGCTAATTCGGATTTACTTACAGTGCTTTGTTCCTAGTAACAGTTTTGTTAAACGAGTTCCTTGAAATTATTTTACAAAGTTTGAAAGATAGAAAGATTGGTTGCTAATCCAGTATACAAAAAATATTAAGTTGGTTATTTAAAGCCTGGCTGTTTGTTAACTTAACTTGTGAAATAATAGAATATAATAACCAAATAGGTTGAGATGTTTAATATTTGGATAATTTCATAAAGTTAGAATTACACATTATTTCTGTTGTATTGAACAACTTGGATATTTTAATTACCTCATACTTAAGACATCAACGCGTTCGCGCTTCAATAGTGGCGGCAATTATCTTAAAACTGCTTTAAAACACGTATGTGACATTAAAACACCAACACAACACCCACATGATATATAATAATAATAATATAGAAAATTAAATTAAATAGTTACATGTATAAATACTTGCGATAACAATTTAAACATGGTGAATCATAATAATAAAAACAATGTCAAGTAAAAGGCAAATTATTTACTTACGAACTTAAGATGTAAAACATGTTCTAAAAATAATTTTATTGTATTTTATGTCTGTTCTCGATAGTCAAAATTCTCAAATTTATCAAATGACTAGCTGATGCCCGCAGGTTTGCATACGGAAATTATGTTTTTACTTATTCAAACTTTTATCCTGTTTTTCCGAGAAACCATTTAATTTTCCGGGATGAAAAGTTGTCTAAAATACGACCCAGGCTATCGGTAACAACTTTACCAATTTTCATCGAAATCCGTTCGAGGGTTTTTATGTGATGTCCGGACAGACAAACAGACTCTTTGAGTTTTATAGTATAGATTTGCCTGGTTTCACGACAGATTTAATTTAGGTACACCTACATTTAGGTATAATTATAAATGTTTTAATTATTTACATTACTTTACATTTTTCAAGTTGAATGTAGAAATACCATTAATTAGGCATATAGGTAAGTGCTTTAATTTTTATTTAATATGTACTTACAATTTACATCCCTTACATTTTCAAGTAGAATATTTATTTAGCAGGACTGCTTGCACCGCTATGAGACAGCGGCTTGACACATTTTGATTTTTTTGCACAGTTATGTACTTTCTAAGATGGAAAGTAAAACTACAACAACAAAAAAAGAAACTACAACTACTTTTTCTCCCGAAAAGATGATACTAGGAACAAGTAACCATTTTCAACCAAAAACTCTCTTCATTTTGATAGATTCTGTCTTTGATAGATTCCGTCTTGGTTTTGTTATAAAATAGGTATGTTAGTTTGGAATAGTACGAAAAATATTCTTAGCCTCGGAAAAAATAATGACTAATCAGCACAATGATTTCTTATTTCATTCAAAAACTACTAAACAGATTTTCATGAAATTCAGCACACAGGTAGATCATTATCTCGAATAACAATAGTTAGTTAGTTAGTTAGGAATAACAATATTTACTAACCTGAAAATGCGGAGAAACCCACGGACAGAACAATAGTTATTCATATACTTTAAAACATTCCTATCTGTTACCATTAATAATTCGCCATATTTGCTAAGCAACTGAATATTATGGCGATAAACTGAAATGAATGAGTTCGCGTTATTTTTATTGAATGCCATCTAGGGATGCACATTGAAAAAAAACATCGATGTTTTTATACATCGATTGTTTTTATTTTTAGTAGCGTTGGGACTAAAAAAAGGTCATCGGCAGTGAATTTAATATCAAAAAATAAGAAACGCTTTTCAACATTAGTCTAATGGCCTAATGGTGGATTTCACTTACTCGATGTTGACGTAAAAAAAAACATCGGATAAAAGCGATGTTTCCATACTTTACATCGAGTGTTACATCGAGCATCGATGAATGTCGTGCATCCCAAATGCCATATTATACAACCATATAATTTAAAAGGTGTCATAAATATTAAAAACCCGATCTATATTAATAGTCGTAAAACACATTGAAATCTTTCGTTAAAAAATTAAACAAGAAAATGGAGTTAGCAATTTATTACCATTGAAGTATAATGTCATAGAACAAAATGTGTCCCACCCGGGAGGTTCTATTTTCAAAATCGAGCCCCCGTTCTTCTTTCAAAATCGAACGAATCCATTAAAAATTGAAGCCCATTGGCGCCAATTCATTGGGACATACGTCGTGTTCGTGGTGTTGCTTCTATACGGTAGTAATAATACTTCAATGTTTATTACTACGTAAATACCTAGTTGGTAGGACTCGGTTCGCGAATTCAAGGTTTACATGAAGTGCCAATTGACGAATTACCTTCAGATAATTCTTTGTATTTGCTCACTTGTCTACTGAAGCAAATATTTTATTTATCGTTTAATTTATAGCTTTTTTGGCGTTTAAATTAAATAAAAAACTACTACCGGGAACATAAAAAGAGGCCGCAAATCGTAAATAAGCCTCGAACTATAAGGTTTTTTTGTTATATTTACACAAATAATAATAACATCTAAATAAGTTTTTAACTTAATTTTTTTATTATTTATCTTTAATTAGGCACAGTTATTAAATTAACTTAGAATAAACAAAGAAAATTAAAACTAAGAATAAACAAAAAAAAATAACTTACACTATAAAAAGGATCTTAACTAAAATAAATACTAAATTAAAAAAGTATATTTACAATAGATAAATTTCATCTAATTAATTACTTCAATTAGTTTTTCCTGGTTTAATGAAGTATTTTTTGCGATACAATGGAACCTCAAAGTTATCAAACAATATTGTCAAGTATATTGAACTTGGTACATCAAATGTTGAATGATCGTTAACTATCCCAGTTTTCTTCACACAGAATGTCAATCTGGCCAAGTGGGAAAACCTATAGTCCGTGTTTTACGCGACACTTACTTGTACATACTCGTATTGGGTAAACAATTTCAACGCTACTTTTTATTGAAATATTAATTTAAACTAGTTTAAAAAAAAATTTGTACTTTAAAAAATTTATAGTAAACAGATTACTTAAGGGATCTAATGATTATTTATTTATTTATTTTATTTATTTATTTTGTACACACAAAAACATTTACAGGATAAATAATTTAAGAGACAGTTTGTACAAGGGCACTACTTATTCCTATTAAGAAATCTCTTCCAGTAGGCCCGTAAGTGGAATAGAGATTTAATGAGGCAAACTCAGTGCGTACCACATAATTAAATACTACTTACATATAAATACATATAGCAAAATATACGTACATACATACTTATTTATTTATCTTTGAATTATTTTCATTTGGCGTCAGTCTTATTTTACTAGCTTTTCAATCGATTTATTACAAATCCCGCGGGGACCCACAAATTTTCCGGGATAAAAAGTAGCTTATTATGTTAATTCAGTGTATAAGCTATCTCCATTCCAAACAGCCAAATCGGTTAACTAGTTGTGGCTTGATTGAGGAACAAACATCCAAACATCTAAACATCCAAATATCTTCACAAACTTTCACATTTTAATATTAATAGGATTTTTATATTATATTATAGGTATATTTAATAACAAATTAGGTTAAAAAGACACTGTAAGATTGCTTACCAAATAGGACTCGTTAAAAAAATGGACTATAAAATTCCTTGGAATGTTTTTCTTTACAGAAGAAAACCATAATTCATTGAATTAATACTGATAGAATTAATTCAATAATAATACTAATAGATCCTAGCCCAATAGTGGGATAGTTGTAGCTCATGGGAATGAAAACGACTCGTGCATTAAGAAGTTTTTGTTCAGTATTTAGGTAAACTCGACAAAACAAGATTGACTTTTGTATCGGTTACATAGGTAATATGACATATGAGCGAATGAAGGCTAAAAAGATACAGGGTATAAAAGCGCGTAATAAAAACACCTAATAATAGTAAAGTAATTAAATAAGTCATTATAATTATGAAAAAGAATACATTTACAGCAGTTGCGACACGATCACACAACGGGTGTTACATCTGCTTCTTATAATAATTTTCAATAGTTTCTTCAATTTATGGACTTCGTTCAGTTACAATTTTATTATAATACATGCATAGACAATCCTACTAATCTTTATAAATAAAACACAAAAAATGTTTGTGCGGATGTCCTTTATAGATTCTGAAACCATCCAGTCAATATGCCTCCGAATGGTTTCATTTGAAAGGCAATAATCCGAAGATGGTTTGAGACCACTAAAACAATGCATTAGGCACATAATATTAGTAAGATAAATAGGTACCATCTGCACCATATAACAGTAATGTTGTGAGCAGTTATGAGCTCGTAGATCATTTGATAAGCCCACCCTGTAGGTCTCATTCACTATCACCCCACTCTTCCCTGGATAGATTTCGGCCAGGTACAGTTATTATATAATTACCGATTTTTAGAACTACACTTTTAAGATTACTTGTATGCCAAGCTTCATCTTAATGCGTTTAGCGGTTAGCGTGTGATGAAAAGACAAACATCCGAACATCTTCAAAAACTTTTACATTTATAATATGTATATAGAATATGCTCACCTCGACTCACTTCTCAATATGTTAAGAGTAAAGGTTAAAACACCTACCTGGTTTGAGAAGAATTTTCAGGAATGCAGATCCTCAGAATGTTTTTCTATGAAGGAAAATATTATGTTAATTAATTTGCAACTAGCTGACCCGGTGAGTTTCGTACAGCCTAACAGGAGTTGTTTGGCCGGCATTAGTGGTAGTTAGATTTTTTAACATTATATTACCAAGTTTAAATCTAAAAACACCCAATTTCAATAATTTAGAACTCACATCCATTGAATTTAGTTATTTATGACTATTGAACTTATTTTATCTCGTAAAAGATTTATTCACCGCTTCCGTCGAAACATAACCAAGTCGATTGCCTCAAGGAAGCTGGCATTTCAATCAATTGCTGTCAACACGCAAGGGGTGAATTTAATCAAACCCCCGCCATAGTTGATAGAATTCGGGCTTCCCTCCCCCGGGATCGAATGAGCCTAATCCCGCAAAAAACCGCCCCAGTGTTTAACGGCATTAATTTAAACACTATTCCCACTTAATGTGTGTTCTCCCTAAGGAGAATGACGTGTGGATTTAGCAGTGATGTAACACGCGACAGAAGTTATTGAAGGAACTTATTCACGTAGCATACTGTTTATAATTTAAATCATTATGAAATAACAATCTCGAAAATATATGTACCTAAAAGATAGGTTCATTATTTATATGTATCGGATGGATATAAAATATATTGCTTATTTTACTACCAGCTCTTATACTGTAAATAAATAAAGGCTTACACACTCATACCCTCGCAGTAGGTTTTCACCTGTGTCGCGGGTGGCATGGACGACACATAACACATCACAATGACATCCATGAGCAGAGTATTAATATTTATCTGTCAAATAAATATCTGCCCCGGCTGGGAATCGAACCCGAGACTCCTCGCTTCGCAGGCAGGGACGCTATGAACTAGGCTACTGGGTCGTCAAATAAACGGTACACACTCATAGCCCCACGTCAAGGTTCCCTGTGTCGTGTTATCATTTTCCATGACACACAAAGACATGAACACACATCCACACCGAGAACAGAAATTCAAACACATCATTCTAATTTCTGACTCCCTGTGAATCAAACCAATCAAACCTAAACGCGGTTCGGTCTGGTTACAATTACGTCACGCAGGTCGTCTTATAAGTATTGCATTTTTTATTATAAATATTCGTGTTAACAAAATCAAATAGATACGCTATTGTTATGAATTAGATTTAAAAACCTAATTAATATTACGTTAACTCACAGATACGATACGCATCTATGGTACAGTCACCTGCAGAGAAAAGTAACCCATCTGTCTATTAAAACTGTATAACAGATGGGTTACTTTTCTCTGCAGGGGACCGTACCGGTTATCACGATATGATATGTAAGTAGGTGCGATAGTTATACGTCTGGATTTGAAAAGATATCGGCATAAAAAAAATATTATATCTTTCTACTAGAGTTTAAAAAATAGTAAATATTTAACTTTAATTTAAATCAGATTACTTTATTCTGATTACTCAGGCACGTAGGTCACGAAACACTAGTTTTATAATCATGTGTGCAGCATACATTTAATTTTATGAGATTCATGTGATGTATGAGACGGTATGTGTAGATTTAATATTTCATTACTCGGGACACTTTCGTATTATTATTATATGCGTAATTACTCAGTGCGTTTCTAATTGAAAAGTCCAAATATACCTACGCAACGCAAGGGTCTAGAACAATAGAAGGGAATGGAACCAATTACTAAAAACTTTAATGACATAAATTTGAGTCCCGGACGCGAGCTGGGAATCGCATTTCGCACCCCACCGTCACGCGGTGTGACTCCGCCGAGAGTCGAACCCGCGCAGGGTGCAATCACAGCGTTCCCACGACGGGAAGTCTCACGGCTCGCGACATGTGAAGAGTGTGTGAAGGTTCACCAGTAATTGTTGGTGAAACCGTTGTAAGGTTTATCGTTGGTTTATGGGATACGAGATGATATTTCCCGTACGGATGCCCCGAATAGTCAGTTTAAAATTTCATGTAAAGCATGATCAACATTGCCAACAAAATTGTTAAACATTTGTAATTCTACTAATGAAACGGTGACCTCACGAACCGTGCCCGTTACATAAAATGGCTGATCATTTTATGAATTTGTCAATTGTACGACTGGCACACGGCATTTGCACTGATTGACTTAATACTTAACTCGGTAGTACATGTAAGCTTTTATGATATTGAAACTTAAACCGCTATACTGTCCAGTATTGATCAGTATGGTTCAATAGAACCAAAGCTAATAAGTTAATATTCATACACTAATAATGTTCATAACAACTCACAACTCCTACCATTCAGATCTTGCGTATAAAATAAGTGTTTAGGCCTTGGTCATGCTAACTAGGTGGCTAAGAGTAGTTAAATCATTTAACTTTTAACTATTAGAAAAAAACAAAGAAACATTTATTTCGTCATGGATAATAACATGGTACAAGGTTATAACAAAGGTGTAAGAAGAAGTAATAACTATGTAACCTTACTAAATTATTGTGACATAATACATACTCGTATATTTAGTGGGTAGTTGGGTGGGTATTAAGAACATTATTGATACCAAAGTATTAAAATATAACTATACCAAGAGATCACGAATTTCATTATCCATCTTATTATTACGTTCCTATGTAGCTTTTGCTCGCGGCTTCGCCCGCGGTAGAGTGGTTTCAAAACGAAATTTTTAATTAATTTAGATTTATACAACTACATAAAAGTAAGTTCACCTATAAGTAGAATGATGGATTAGGATACATAATATTAGATATTAGATGATTACAAATCCCGCGGGAACCCCGAACTTTTCCGGGATAAAAAGAAGACTATGTGTTAATCCAGGGTATAGGCTATCTCCATTCCAAATTTCAGCCAAATCGGTTAAAAAGTTGTGGCGTGATTGAGGAACAAACATCCCAACATCCAAACATGCAAATATCTTCACAAACTTTCACATTTATAATATTGATATTTATAATAGGATAAGCAGTGATAGCCTAGTGGTTAGAACGTTGGTCTCCCGAACGCGGGGGCCCGGGTTCAAATTCTGGCACGCACCTCTAACTTTCAAAACATTATGTGCGTATTACAAGCTAATTATCACTTGCTTCGGTGAAGGAAAACATCGTGAGAAAACCTGCACACCTGAGAGTTCTCCATAATGTTCTCAAAGGTGTGTGAAGTCTACCAATCCGCACTTGGCCAGCGTGGTAGACTATGGCCTGTACCCCTCGTGAGAGGAGACCCCGAGCCCAGCAGTGGGACAATTATGGGTTGTTGCTTTGCTTTGCTTTTCCTTTGCTTTATAATAGGATCATAACAAACAATATAATCATACCCTACAATCCCTACATTTAGAATTCTGTGTCACAATTCGGTAACAGTCATGACGTCACAAACAAGAGTTAAAAAGTTTCTGGCAGATTAATGTTTACTGGTTTATTTCTGTTCTGCGATCTAAATGCGACCCTACTTCATTGTGTCAAAGGGCTTCAATCTGACCCAAATTAATGTTTTATTTTTCTTTAATTACTATACTAGCTATATATTATCTACATATCATGATACAATTTATCTATGTGCACTTTTTTCATGTAACTTTTAAGATTGGTTCCTTTTACATCGAGCCGAGAATTTAACTATGCCACGCTTATCATCTTGAACTATCTCACATTCCTGTAGGTACTTGCATTATTATTGAAAACTGTCACAAAGTTTTCTCTTCAAGTATAATTAGATTATTCGTCAATGCATGTAACACCAAACCTTTGGCGTATTTTAAATTCTCCAGTCTAATTCCCGAACTCTCATGCAGCCGGGCAGCCGAACAAAGCAAAACAGCGGTGCAAACACATAAAATTTAAGTTGTCACGTAATTCGTTCGTCAAATATTGCTTTATTTGTTCTTGAGATTGACACCGGCCCGCCCTCGGCTCCCATCCCTTTGTTTTTATGCTACAAGCTGTCAATATTTGGTGTCATTTGTCGTAAAGTGGTTTTTGAACACCGATTCGTCGCCGGCTAAAAGTGGGTGGCGTTGCGTAGGATTTGTTCAAACATTTGTGTTCGATACGTGTGAATGAAACATAAGACTTCGGATTTTTTGTCGAATTTTGATGAAAATTTAAGTTTGTTGACATGAAGTGGATAAGGGGTGTTAAATATGCATACTTCAGTTCACTAAGCGTCCTCCTCAGGACACGGATCTCTCGCAAGTTTCTTTATATCATAATTGACGAGGCCTAGAATGTATTCCACGCAGGTGCCATAGATTCAGTGGGTAGTGCCCAACCAAAGGCCTCCAAGATAATTCGACGACTACTATCTAATTATGTATTAAAACCGGAATCTAACGTGCCCTCTGCAACACGTAAACGCTGAAGAAATTTTTGATACTAACAATCACCTAGCCGTCAAATGTAATGAAATTTAAATAATTTTTTGCTTCATTCCATTTGACCTATAGCACCTAAATTGATCTGCTACAGAAAAACCATAAATAGTAATATTTTCACTAGTGATGGGCCTACTATGGGTTTTGCCAATCAGCCAACTAGCCGACTAATCGGTAAGAAAATTGCTGACTAATCGGCCGACTAGTTGGCAATATCGATCAACGTAACTTGGGTCAAATATTTATGAAAATAAAAGGAACTAATTATTTATTTTCTAATAGAGCTGAATGTCTTCGTTTTTTCACCATAATTTACCTTTGCTGGATCTAATAAAATAAAAATATAATACTATTATTAAATTAAATTTAAAATACAACTACATAATATAAAAGTACAAACATGTTAATTTATTATTGCTATTACATAAAAAATTTTTTTCGTTTATATCGGATTTATTAAAGTAAATCTAATTATGCTTATTGTATTGTATAAGTGTGTAGTTTTCTTCAATTTCTTTATTTTTTAATAGCAAACTTTAATGCCGAATATTCGGCACTTTCTGCCGACTAGTAAACATGCCGAATAGTCGATTTTTCCGACTAGTTGGTGTGTAGTTGGCCCATTTCTAATTTTCACTGAGTAGTACCTTTCGGTTCAAGTTCTGTTATTTTTCGTCGTTAAAGCAATTTTAATTGAACTAAAATATAGTTATTTAGGATTCCAGAGTCAAAATTGGAATACTACGTCCACTCTAACTACGTACACTAAGTACCCAAAAGCTGGTTCCTGCTACGTCGGCTAGTTGCAAACGTTTAAAAACGTTTATTTTCCGGGTAACTGCCTCTCGTACACGTAAAGAGGGAATGATTTCGTATAGGTACCTAGTTTTAGAGTATCGTTGGACAGGTTCGCAAATTAACGTATCACAAAGTATCGTGTCGTGCAAATTTCTCTGTTTGCATTTGATACTAACAATATCTGCTTTGCTCTTTTTTATAGTAGGTATACGTAGACATAATTCTAAGATTGCTAGCATTAGGTATTATTGTACCTACAATTTTTTTTATTAATATTAAGTACATTGGTGTAAGGTGAAGGAACATGAGACCTTGACGGCAACAAACATAATAATATCTCATAAGTCACTCATTAGTAACGATACCGAAGAGTAACGTCACCTACTGAAAAAAAGGTGAAACTGTAAGTAGAAAACGTTCGAATAATTATAATACAACTAGACGACGAAGAACGTACAGAGGCGGTACAGGGGACCGAGTGAGTACTGAGTACCGTTACGGCGTCTAACGATTCTCAGAAGGTCATGCGCACTAAAGTAAAGCTGAAATTCCATTTAAGTTTTTGCCGCGACCGGCGACCGTTTGCGTTGGACACTGCTGCTTTGCCGACTTACAAGGCTAGCCGGCTTTTCTCGGTAACGCTAAATGCGATAGTTCGAGGTAGGTTTACATAGGTATACCACATTGCGAATGGAAATATGTATTTTACTCGTGTTTTAATTTCTGTTTACGATAATCCAATTTGATAATCTTTTTGTATTTCGATAAAAACGGATTATTATTTTTTCGTGATGTTAGTCTTCGAACCGACGCTACAGGTTTTAGAGAAGACCAGGTAGGTATCGTACTTAAGTAGGTACTTGTTTCTCTCTTAAACCTGAGCCAAATAAAAAAGAAGAGAAATGAGGAAAGCTAGAAGATTGGTAGCCACGGATAACGCCTTACCATGAAAAACCAGGAAGAGTTATCGAAGTATTACTACTAGCGAATAGAACCGACACCACGAACATGACGTATGTCCCAATGAACTGGCGCCAATGGGCTTAAATTTTCAATGGACTCGTTCGATTTTGAAAGGAAAACGGGAGCTCAATTTTGAAAATAGAATCTCCGGGGCGGGACACACATTTTGTTCGAGATATCTGTTGTGACATTATACTTCAATGGGACCAGTATATTTTTACGTAACTCACCGATATAAGAGCTGATGGTGACACCTCATGGTAAGTGGTCACTATCGTCCATGGACAGCAGTAGCACTAAAGGTAGAAACGTTACATTACCGACCAAGGATAAGAATAAGAAAGAAACAACTGGCTCTCAAGCCTCCAGCTGTAATAAGGCTGATTCAAGCATGAGGGTGGTCGCTAGTCATGCAGTCTTCACGAAAACATAATAAGGTACAAAGCAAAGATACCTACGACAGCAGGAACCTGCCGCTATGGCCTTGTTTTCTATCTTCCAATATAGTTTCTCCTCGCCACCGCAACTTGGCCGCGGCCGTGATCTCTGTGATTGGATCGAAACATAGACAAATACTAAAACCCTAACTAAGTAAATATTTACCAGACTATTTAAATTAAACACTATGTTTTAACCCAAAGTACCTACTTAACATAACATTATTACATTTTTATTTTTTCTGTCGCTAAACCAACCTAAATACATTGAAGTACTATTACTTCGTATAGAACAGACACCCCGAACATTGAGTCGGGTGCATTCATTGTGGCCAGGGTGGCTCACTTCATTCACTCACTTGCTTGTCACTCACCTGCGTTCATTGCGGCCGCATGCCAAAATTGTTTAGTAACAAACTGAAAAAATGCCGTCTTGCGTGATGAGAACCTGTCACAATTGCACGTAAAAAAATACAAAAAAGAAAATGGTATTACTTATCATCAGTAAGAAAACAAAATATTAACTTAAATCAACTAAAACGAATTTATTTCAATTATTGTGGAATGTTCCCGCCATTTTTGAATGAAATGCAAATAAATTGACTTGAATCAATTCAAGTCAGTTCAGTCAGTTCAGGTCAGTCAATTGAATTGAATTGAAAAAATCATGAGTCGGGCTTACACACTTGGCAAGTAAGCGTGTTAATGGACAAATAAATAAGCCCGATAAGAATGACTATAGTACCTACTCTTTGGTAAATAATAAATTATGTGTATTACATTACTCAGTGAATTCAATTAAACATTAAATCAAACATTTGGAAGAGCTAAAGATTTAGAGTCGTTGACTGTTTGTCGTGGTTCGGCAAGTGTCTTATACAAAGTTACTCTATGTAAATCACCTTCTAGAGTTTGAAAAAAGAACGCGTTATCGCGGTTTCGGGACACACATTTTGTTCGAGATGTCTGTTCTATGTCATTATACTTCAATGCCTAAATACGAAATTATTACAAAATCTGTAAATTATAAAAATCACACAGACCATAAACAAAGCGGTAGTCGTTTCAAAAAAAGAGGGGCAATAAAATGTTTCGGGAAAGTTTTATTACGGTAAAGGGGTAGATCTACGGACAAAATTATAAAACAATTAACTCGGCCGGAGGTTGTAAACATGGCGGGTAAATGTTATCTGTAGACCTTTCATAGATTATACAATACCGGTTTAAAGGTACGGTTTTAAACACTGACTACAATAATACTTAGAAAACATTGAACTATTATTACTAGCGTATAGAACCGACACAGCGAACACGATGTATGCGCAATGAACTGTAGCCAATTGGCTACAGTTTTCAGTGGATTTAGTCGATTTTGAAAATAGAACCTCCGCGATACATACTTTGTTCGCGATGTCTGTTCTGGTACTTTAATACATTATACTTCAATGTTAGATAGCTACTAATTTACTAACTATACTCAAAATTATCTAAGAACGCATTAATGATAGATGCCATTTATTAATATGAACCAACCTTGTACGTACGTCTTTGAGCAAAATGGAATAATTATTTAATTGACATGAGTAGTTGGATACTTACGAACAAAGGATTTTGCCAAAATTTGTTAAAAATCCCTATTCGTATTGTATCGTATTCGTATTGACGTTATTTGTAAATCATATTAAACGTTATAATCTAGTAAAAATCCCATCACATCATAATTTATGCAAAATTGGATAAAAAAATAAGGCGTCGAATCAATGTTATATGAAGATGACAAAATCTACACTGACGTTAAGTGATGTGACGGCATGAAGCCACTTATAAAACCATAATAATCGATACATTACTATAATCGAAACTTAAAATAAAAATGAATTTATTTCATTTCTTTCTTTGTGTTTAACAATTAAACAATTTAATTTCTTCTCTTCTATAAGAACATGACCAAAAGTGTTTATTACGATAATCTCTACCCGCAGCCATTTGAACTGATTAAAATACGGTTAGAATATTAATTATTCAACCGAAACCCAAATTTCATACGCTGGATGCGGCGCGGACGAATTAACAGTGAGTTTTTTAGGAAAAAAATATTTTATTATAGTCGTAAATACATAATTATTGAGCGTATAGGTATGGTAAAGTAACTTAAGTAGCTCAATGGAGGCAGTATCATTCCAGTTATTTGTGGATATCTAAATGTTTCGGTTTTTAGAATTTACAATTTAATTATTGAATCGATTAGAAAGTCTTACAATTTTGAATCGATTTGTTGCAAAAATCGGTTCTTTCGTGAATCGATTTTTTTTGTACATCTCTAGTGTCACTGCGATGACAAACGACAAATATGCATTCTTAGTTCGTGGGGACTATAAATGTAATCAATAAAGGATATATTAAGTGACAGTTTAATAAATATTATAATATAAAATGCATGTAAGTACCCTTAATTCGTCGTAACCGTCATGTAATAATACCTTACCATACCTTCTTAGGATTTCACATTGGAGCAGCGTGAGTAAATACGCTCTAGATTTTTTTGGATCACCTATATCATAAAAATAATGCCCCTCTTAAGACTATGAGATATTTTAACGTTCAATTAATAACAAATAACAATTTTGTGAGATCTACGTGTAAGATAAATCTATAAGTAAGTACGTAATACCTACGTACTAATATGCGACGTGTTTTTGCATAATAGTCTTGCTGATAGTAAAACTCGTAGTAGGCTAGGAAACATATTTTTTTTCCGATTTTCCGAATAGACAGAGCGACGTACCTATTATTTTACTGACGCTATTAGGTAGATATAATAGTTTGCATTTGATCGCTGGTAGGAGGTAAAACTTGTACTGCAAAATTACAACTGTAATTTTATTACTATTTGCACATCTGTATGGGATTGAAATGAATATGAAAAGTTCAAGTGTTTTACTCAATGAAAAAAATACACGAAAAGTTACTCGCTTTTAAGTAAAAAGGGCTGTCTTAAGAAATGAAAGTTTTTTTTTAATATTGTTCTGGAATGGTTATGTTTATTGCTTTAGTTATCACATTACCTTAAAACATATCTTATAAGATAAACATTTACATCTAATTAAACCGGTTTCGGCTGTCTACTCACATTTTAATGCCAGAAAACTATTATAAATTGGATATAGTTCTGTCATAGATAGTTAATATCTTTGTTGTTAAATCTAATAATGAGAGAGTATATCTTTATTTTAATAAGAACAATAAATAATACAAATAGTATTTATTAATAACTATAAAAGTTAGCATGTGTAATTCCTGTAAAAGTGCTACGGTATAATTATTTTATTTTGTAATTTATCACAATCCCAATATTTTAGTAATTTTTAAAGCGGTTTCATCGTCAAAACCTAAGTTTAAATAAATATCTTATTTTTCTTTTAAATAACATGGGTTCTTCGTTATCTTATCAGCGCCAACCACTGATCACCAGATGTCTGCAAAGTAAAAAATTCTTGAAACAATAAGTAGATTAGACAACTAGTTTACCTAATTCTCAGAACAGTTTCGACCTAAAACTTTTACTTTATTCTTAGAACGATAATAGGATTTAAAGTACAGATAAACTAAATACCAGCTTACTAGAACAAGTTTTTGTCCATATGACGAATACACGTAGTTTGCAATGTTATTGTATTTTAAAATAAATATTTCCTATCGTGAAATCATGAAACAAACATGTCGTGTCGTCACGTATGAAAGTCATAAGTGAATAACTGAATAAATTGAGGGTGCATGAGCTTGAACGGGAGTTAGATGAATAATTAGAAACAGTGTCTTGACCGTTTTCGTACTTCGAAGGGCATGTTTAGCTGCTCTTTATTTTGCCTGCCTATATTATCTGTCCTATATTATCTGGTTCTTATAATTATTGTACCAATTGTTAAGTCCTGTACAAATGGAGCAGGTTAAATACTCCCAACGACGCGACGCCTTGGTTATGTCGGAAACATTAGAACTTGGAAGCAATTAAATAAAGTTGATTTAAACTAATGGTTAGTTCGTGAGGCGATAAATTGTGTATGTCATGTCACCTAGAAACCAAAACAGTGAGTGAGGAATTTGTGAATATTAAAAAAATATCTTATAAGGAATCCTTTCGAATATTCCCGGAAATCAAATATTTATTCCGTTTCAAAGATTCCTGTGTCCTTTTCCCTATAACAACAAGGTAATGCTTATTAATTCGTTGACTACATTAGGTAATTGAACCTACGAACTAATAATAAAATTGGCTGAATGCCAATGAGTTGCACTAAGCAAACGACACAACAAACAAACTCCTTTATACCTCATCCAGGACTGAAATTAAACAGTTTTTAAGGTAATGCTAATGGATTACTCAAACAGTTATATTCAAATCAAAGAAACGGAATCGATTAGTGTACAATTGTAGTTTGATCACGACTTTTGGGACCTGAAAGAGTATTTCTAGAATTGGATTTCGGAAAGGAAAACTTATTGGCTAATTTGTTTGCCTAGTCGTGTATCACGTACAGCTATTGCAATTCAGTTGTTTTTTTATTGTTGAATTCACTGCTGTCCAATGACTTGCATTAGGATTTCTTATTTTGCAATAGGTGACGATATAATGACATAGGTGTAAATCATAAACCTGTTAAATAAAACAGGTAGTCTATCGGATATATTTAATTGTTTGCATTAAATTTATAGTACAATGTTTATATCCCATTTGTGTATGTCTATCCCACTAGCAACATAGGGTTCCTTATCACCTTACAACGACTAAACTATACATATATGTATAGTAATTTGAAATATTTTCCATTTAGGCAAGTATGCCGACAAGAAAATCAATATAAGGATGATGACTCAGAAACTGGATGCTAAAAGGCAAGATACTTATTTCAACTCAGTAATAAATATTGCAATAGTGGAACGCCAGAATGTTTATTTAAACTACAACTGTTGTTAATTATTTCCGATGACTCACTAGACAAAAGCAGAGCAAGAACTTGTAACTTTTTTGTTGAATTTTTCAAACTATAGTGTCTATACGATAAGTGCTAAAACATCTATGATCAACTTTCCAGTTTAACTTGCTTAATTCCTACGTAAAATCAGTCACAGATGTATTGCTATAAGGTTTTAAAAGGAATTCCTTATTTTGACAATACCAATGAGTTTTTAGGGTCCCGAAGTAAAATCAGAACCCTTATAGTTTCGCCATGTCCGTCCGACCGAAGCAAAGCGCCCAGTATCTATAGTCGAAACCCTTAGTGACAGAAAGCTGTGCGTGGCCTGACACGCACTTCACCGATTTTTCACTATAGTTTGCTTTTCTTGCTGAGAAATCTCCTATCCAAAATGCTTCAAACTTTAGTGTTAAGTAGGTAAGTATTGTGCTCTGTAGTTGTTTGTGCTCTCTAGTTGCGACCAAAATACGTAAACGTGTACTTATGTACAGCATAGGACGCCCCACGACCAGGTGGACTGACGACCTGAAGGAGACAGCGGGTATCCGCTGGATTCAGAAGGCTCAGGACCGGTCAGAGTGGCGCAAGTTAGGGGAGGCCTATGTCCAGCAGTGGACCTCCAAAGGCTGATGGATGGATGGATGGATGGATGTACTTATGTACGTGCGTGAGAAGTTATACTTGTTTGGCATGAAAAAAAATTCAAAAAACAATATTAAAAAAACATTGTTCAAAATACAATATTCAAAAACAGCAATATTAAAAATAAAATTAATTAATATTTTGAAATAATTTAATTTACGAATATCTATAGCCAAACTATATGTGTTAAGCGCCATCTGTGATTAATTTTGTATCTACATACTTGTAAAAACACCATCTATGTTCTATTACGAGAACTATTACGATACCATGCCACCTAGAACTAATTTCACGATGTAGAATTTAGCTAACTTCACGATGTAGAATTTAGGTGTCAGTGTGCGCGTGCATCGTAAAAATTCACTCTCATCATTTTTCTCTATCGCGCCAAAAGAAGTATAACTTCAAAAACATTTAATTTTTGTAAAGAAGGCAACCGAATTTAAAATCCTACCAATTCGTATGAGGTATCAGAATTAATTAAGTTGGATGTTATGCAGTTTTTCCACAACGTTCATCACTATGACATCGGCTTAACCTCAACTGAGCTGGCTTCATCCCCGTGAACAATTTTCTTATCAATGAAACATTTTTCTTATTATGTTCAGTTTCCACTGCAAACAATCGTAATGCATGGATTGCGTGCCGGTGTCCGCTCGGCAATGGAACGTTAAAAGGCTTAAAGCGATCGTCCGATAACGTTATCAAACCGTCTCTAATGAGTGACTCATTAGCTGCAAATTTGTACTGAACTACTGAGTGATTCAGTTATCATTAATTTTTTTTAGATATAATTAAGAATAGAATTAGTTTTAAGCTGAAATAGAATTCGTTTATTCTTTTGCATCGTCAATTAAAATTTTAAAAACAATGAACATAATATTTCAGAAGGTTTCTAGGATCCTATTATAACTTGCGATTGTAATAAAAATTGTGTAAGTTTCTTCCCTCTTCATACACACAACGAGCATTATAATTATATTAATTTAAAAAAAGTATATAAGTACTTACTCGTTGTCGATATAAAGAGATTCACAAATATTTAAAATGAGACTAAATATTTGATGTTCATACGTAAGTAGCCGTATTGGGGCGGCTTACAATGCTAACCCAAAACCCACGTCAGATTCGTGTCGTAAGAGGCGACTATATCCGGCACACTGGTGGTAGAGCCCATCGGGGGATTATATTGGTAATATTGATTTTAATTGTTAATTAATACCATTATTACTATTATTATTTCTCCATGGGGTTCGCCTGGATAGCTATCACCCTTGAGCATAAGTCAGCCGGCAAACGACTCGTCGTGTTCCGGCTGGGAGTTGAAAACCAGTTCTTTCTTTCCTTTCTTCTCTCTTTCTTGGCCGGCAACGCATCAGTGATGCCTTTGGTATTGCTGATGTCCATGAGTGACGATAGCCACTTACCATCAGGTGGATTGTCAGCTCGTTTGCCGGTTATTTCCATAAAAAAAGTTATTACCGAATCAGTTTTAGTGTTATATTTTTTTCTGGATACACCCAGAAACGATCCACTATTTCCACTAATCTGCTCCTTCCAAAACCGGCAGTCTTCAATCACTCATAAGTAGGTGGACGGTGGAATAAAAAACAATGGGCCGCGGGCACTCATATATCGCGATAGAGTCATTAGCCAGGGGCGGACTCGCACCACTGAATAATTAAAAACAAATAAACTCGACACGGATTACCTTATCTTCCCCAATCTTACCTCTCATTTATTTTTGTGTAGTAGTTTGTTTGAAATTATACGCTCATCTATTTTTTTTGGCCCATTTCTATACTTTCTTAAACAAATGCTTTTATGGTCGTAGAAGGAGCTTAATTGACTTACAGTTGTAAAATTAACAAGATTGCTTCCAAATTAAGTTTTTGCTAATAGCCGGCAACTACAGACGGTGTGTAAACAAATCTTTACCGTTAACTGATAAACTATTCAAATAACTGCTTAATTTATCTGAACAATTAGATACATATAGGAGGATGGGATTTTTGTGTGGACGTTGGTTTAACGTACCAACTGCCTTCAGATTAATAATTTTAGGCTTGTTTTCTTCTAAAAATAAGATTATTTCGATTATTATTTTAGCCACTCACGCAATTTTTACAATTCTGCTAACTTTGAGCGAAATTGTAAAAAGTATTATACAATTTACTAAAAAAAAAGTACACAATTTTTTATTTATTTTTTCTTGCATTCTTAAGGTTTAAGCCTACTTTTGGTTCTTATCGTAACCGAGGGTTGACTGGTAGAGAATGCCATTAGGCATTAAGTTCGCCCATTGTATGAAATTTACAATAAAGGATTAAATAACTAAATAAATAATTAAATGTAGTTTACAAAATTACCTAATAAATAGCGACTACATGCTAGCTAGGGTGTTTCTCATTTCTAGGTTGATGATTATGTTAATTACCATATACCTATTCATATTCATCATCATCAGTCAACTGTGGAGTAAAAAAAATAGTATCTGTTGGATAAAATAAATATAAAATAAAAGCATCCAGATAAATGAGGATAGACCCATATCCGTACGTAACGTATTTTTTTTTAATTCAACTAGGTATAAATACCTAAATGAATCAGAGCTTGTCAACCCGCTGACCACCGTGGCGAACCTCTCTGAAAGTTTGTTCCCCTAACGGAAGATCTGAAGTTTACGCCACTACTTACTTATTACTTAGTTTTCTGGAGCCAAAACTACATAGATTGAAGGACTTATGGAGTACATCAATTACTTATTCGTGATAGGTACCTACTCAAAGCCTTTTATCGTCGTTGCTAGTGGTAGCTAGCGTAGCCTAGAGGTCTAAAAGTATTGAGTTTCAGACCTTTAGGCCCTCTCACCAGCATAACTTGATAAGGAGTCCTGCACCAACCACCTTGGTAAGTACCCACCTCAAATGATTCATATTATAATGGTGTGTATCTGTGTGTGGGGGGGGGGGGTGAGTGTATGTGCTGTCACAATGTCACTTACTTCAGTGAAAATCCTTCATAAAATTTTCAAAATGTGTAAAGTCTACCAATGCCACTCGCACTTGTGAAGGTAGACACGAGTCCAGCTGTGGGACAATAATTATTCCTATTAATTTATACATACCTACCCATATGTTACTAAATTATCTTACGTTTCATAATTATTATCTAGCTCGAAATAAAACTTAAATTTTTGTTTTCCTAAACGCAGTTAAAAAGTGTCGATAGGATTAAAACAAGCAAGCAATAGTTGAGTATGTGAAGTGCCCACCAAGTGTTTGTTCGATCAGTGTGTGAGGCACTCGAGTTGACTCGAGCTGGAAGACGCGCCGGCGCCCCGCAATTCCACTCTGTTGGGGATCGATAAATTTTCTAATACTTAGCATTTTTTTATGGTCACCAAATCAAATCAAAATCCTATTAATATTACAAATGTCAAAGTTTGTGTGGACATTTGTTAGAGTTTCACTCAAAAATGACAGAACGGATTTTCGTGCAATATAGCACACACGTAAACCCTACTTGTGATACCTAAGTCATAGAGGTAATACTTTGAAAAGGTATAGGGT
Source organism: Thymelicus lineola (assembly GCA_963932265.1). Taxonomy (NCBI): domain Eukaryota; kingdom Metazoa; phylum Arthropoda; class Insecta; order Lepidoptera; family Hesperiidae; genus Thymelicus; species Thymelicus lineola. The sequence continues at coordinate 14,514,730 of OZ010683.1, read as the reverse complement.
AGTTAGAAAACGCGGGCAAACCGCAGTCAGAGCGCTAATCTATCTATAGGTACTATGTATAATAAAACTCAAAGTGTCTGTTTGTCTGTCTAGGCATCACATAAAAACCCTTGAGCGGATTTCGATGAAAGTTGGTAAAGTTGTTACCGATACCCTGGATCATATTTTAGACAACTTTTCATCCCAAAAAATTAAAATTAAAAATTAAAAGGTTTCCCGGGAAAACAGGATAAAAATTTGATTAAGTTAAAACATAATTTCCGTATGAAAAGCTGCGGGCAACAGCTAGTTTATTCATATAGGTATAACTGATACATTTATCATGTCATTTTGAATCTACCACCATTTCGGAAAGGTGCTTCGTCTATTTGTCATGAAGGAGAAGAAATGGCAATACACCGACGAGGACACCCGCAATCCTAAAGGCTTGCTAGATAAAACAGTGGACACTTTTAGTTGCTCGTCTACTGTACACTGTTAGTTTTAATGGCTCGTCTACGCTACAAACGAAAAATCCAAAGAATTCTATTGATTCTAGAACCAGCTAGATAACTAAGCATAAACTGGAATGCTTGGGTTCCATTGGTAATAAACTGGGCAACATTAATCCTAATAAGTCTGTTGTTTACCTGTATACATGGTGTGTATAGAAAAAAGTGGTGGTGAGATTGGAAGATGGAACAGTCATCCAACAAAGACACAAATTCCTATTATGTGTGTGCTTAATATATCTTCATAGATAATAATTGCATAATGGTATTTGAAGGGTTTTCCTCAATAGCTACTAATAACTCATAATACAGCTAATACCACATAATAGATAATAATACTCCTAGTACTAATTAGTATACAATTAATGAAACGGTACATTTCATAGCAAAATGGTTCAGTCTAGTAGTAAATACAAACTGGTAATATTATTATGTATTGTGTATTAATGTAAGTGTATAAATTCATTCACGTACTTTTTAGTACGATTTAGCACTAGTAAGTAGCTTAATAAAATAGTCTAAAAGAACTATTTTTACACCATCACTTTGTCCGAAAGAATCCGAATGTGTCTATTACCAAATTAATTTACCGAACGGTCCCGACTAACGGTACGCCTGAAGACTCTTCTGCCAGTCACAATCGACTTGCCCATTAGTCTGAAAAAACTCATACTCACATCCGGAACAAGTAAAAACATGACTTAAACGCCACGAATTAAAACCGCTTCTCGCTCACACTCGGTACAACATAAGACCCTTTCGAGTGAAAATTCAGGCAGTAAATAAACAGTTGATACCGACTACACATCATTACATCAAAGAGATGAATAGGCATTGTTGATCAATACTGTGCTCTCAGGCTCGAGAATAGGTGTCAAAATCATGTACGCTTACACGATCTGGCGTTTCTTATCGCACAGTAGGTTAGTGGGTGCGAGTGGAGTCGGGTCAAACGGTTAGCAAACAGCCACGTACAGATTCGTCGTGGACCATGTTTGCACTGGTAACATCGAGAAACGGTTACAAAAGCTCTCAGCTCCAACAATGTTGCCACGTTGCCAGTTACACAGAAAATGTTAGTGCAGTTTCCTTTAGAAAGCCGCTATTTATCCACTAAACAGAAAAGCGTTGAATGCATTAAGGTACAAGTTATACCTGTATTAATTCGCGTAGATAATTCTACGCGTGTACCGAGAACCACGAAATGCATTGATGTGTACTGATGGGGTAGTTGGATTAAGTGTCTTAGAATTTATAAGTTCTGAAATAGTCATAAGTCATAAGTTAAATAGTAGTTAAGTAAAGGCTATTGTTCTGGGAGTGCCTTATACAATATTTATGATTTTACATACAAAGCGCAGACATGTTATTCCCGCTGCTCATAACTTATTTTAACTTGATGTGTTAATCTTGTGCAGTATTTTCTGTATTTTGTTAAGAACTTTTCAAAAGGAACAGGTATTATGTAATTCTTCAGCCGCTGCAGCAGCTAAGCATGACACATTTAAATCGACTCGTAGTAATTACCAGACTATGGCGAACCAAAAGAAGGGTTATTATTTCAGCCCATGTATGTATGCATGTATGTTTATCTATTTCACCCGCTACTTACAAGTTATGTGACGTCACCATAAATTTATTATGACGTCCTCTAGAGGCTGTCCTCTCTCTCTCTCTCTCTCTGACTCTATAGTCATAAATTAAAATATGTAGGTAATGAAAGTATTGAACTGCCGTATTGGGTATATACCTAATGAAAGAGTTTAACTACTTTGCTCAATTCAAATATAGTTACTTACGATTTTTACGTGATCAAGTTTTATACTGCACTTATGGCTTGTTTCACGTTGAACAGAATTGCCACGATTCACACGTTCGATAGTTGGCCATCGAGTGTCATGATGCATCTGATACTGATATTGATACCGATACCGATAGGTAAGTACTTATCGGTGATATCGTTGGTTTTCCGATATATTGGCTAGTTTGCCGATAGAATCACCGATGTCTTTTTAATTCGGAAATAAATAACACAAACATATTTTTCATGAACTGTTTTCAAATAATTTTTATTGCATCTGAAATGGAATCAACCCTACGTGTAAGTGGCCAACAGACGTTTGCATTGCATTTGGAATTATTTTACAGACCTATTTACAACAATAAAGATGTACGTACGGATATTCATGGGCGGCGCTGCAGTAATTTCATACAATCAGCCTGACTGCTCATATTATGTTCACTAATATAAAAAAGAAACTTCAAAGAGACGTTTAGTTGAATTGAATCTGAAGTCATTTACAGAGTAGTTTCAGGTCTGATACGCGTTTTATTCGTTACGATTTACTCTATAGAGTCCTAAAGTCTACAGAGGTTCATAAGTAACTCGGAATTATTGCCACCACAGAAGCATCTCGGAATCAAAACCAAAAGTAATCGTCTATCAATCAGCCGTCCGAATTCCCACAAAAAAGTCTTTGTCGGAACAAAACCGCCCGTAATTGCGGTCGAAAAAACAAAAGTGGGAATTTATAACGAGACGTAACACCTAAATCGTTCTGTTTAGTGCAAAATTATAGTTTTAAATGTATAAGCAGGCGTTTAGGTGATTTGTACGTCTGTAATAGAGGGGTATTATGTAAGCGGGTAGGAAAAGTGCGGGCTGTAATAGTAACCGACAAAAAATGAGCTTAATTTCACACCTGTTTACTTTTAATTCCATAATGAGAGGAACGATTGACTTTTTGCACGCACTTCGATGACTCGTGTTTCTAATATTGCATCATTTACGCCATAGATTTTTTTGAAGCGATGTCGTACACCGAATTCGAATAAAAATATTTGACTATGACTTTGACTTTAAAATTACAGTGTACGATGTAAAATTAATAATAAAGCATACATGACGGCACTAACGAAGAAAATGTTATTGTTATGCATATATAACAATAACATTATTGTTATGTTATTATTGTTATTGTTATGCATATAATACTAACGTTTATATTAAACGACACCAAAATTCAAACTAGCAATTCATTATCAGATTCACAAATTTTGCGAGCGATCTCTCGTGAAGCTGAAAAAAGTTTGGAATGTGGAGAAATTTCACTGTTATTATCGCGTGAAAATCGTCGTTCGATGTATTTGAGTATTATATTTTAAAATTTCAATGAACGGCATCAAAATGGAGATCAAATTGAGAGTTCACATCACACTGAGTGCAGTCAGTGGACCACGGCTTCGAGGGTGTTGACTGGTAGATTTTTTTATGTAGTTCGTCGACAAGCTGACTAGCTGACGATCCACCTGATGGTAAGTGGCCATCGTCGCCCATGGACATAAGCGACATCAAAGGCATCACCGATGCGTTGCTGACCAAGAAAGAAGAGAGAGAGAGAAAGACACAAAGAAATGGCTCCTAAGCCCCCAGCAGGAACACCTAGAGTCGTTTGGTGGCTTACTCATGGAAGAGGATGATGGCTAGCCAGACAGGCTTCACAGATATAAGTACCTTTTACGAACACACATTTCTTTAATTTGTTTGCAAAAAAAGTTCACACTAATTCCACACTGGAATTCTCCGTAACGCAGGTGAATGATGGCAAGTTGTCACTGCAGTCCATGGGAAATTTTAACACCAAAGAAACTACTGATGAGTTTCTTAAATAAGCTTCTCGATTTATTAGATCAGATTTTTAAGATGCATCCAATCCAAAGTAAATTCTAGGAAAAGGGGTGTGGAGAGACGCTCAGACAGGTAATGAGTTGTTAGCAGCGATTTCTTTATCAGATGGCATGATGGTGCAATAAGAATAGCTTTTTCAGCGGACACGTAATATACTAAAATATAACCAAATAACCAACAATTATTATTACAGTACGTGCTTACCTCTAAACAAATACAGTAGTTAGAAGCAGGTGCAGGCGTGACGTCACGGAGTGGGTGCCGCTGCCGACACGTCGGCGTCACGCTCCACAAACAGCGAGGCTACCGCAACCTTGGCGGCTCACATTGCGCACCGGCACAGAACCAGAGCTGTTTTTTCACCAGCCACTCCAATTTACTCAGCTGGTGTGAAGGGAACATGTCTTCCGTGTACCTACAGGTACTACTGTTTGTGGAAGATGTGGATTCACCATTCTTGTATGAATCGGACCTGTATTTGGCGTTTATTACAAGACAGCGAAAGATAGGAAATTATTAGTATGTTTTAAGATTTTACTTGTTGTTTAGATCAGGCCAGACAATGCCTAGTCTATTTTATGATTTTTTTTACAATTTACACCATTACCACACTGATTTTGGCAATTATGAAATCGGTTGGCGTGATACTGAGTTTCGTCTGCCGGAATGCCATTGTCAGATCTCGCTCAAATTTAAGTGGATTAAATTTACATGACAAGCACCAGCTTTCGATTAAAAACAGTATCATCAAAATCTGCTCATCCAGTCGAAAGTTCTGAGGTAACAAACAAAAAAAACAATCGAATTGAGAATCTGCTCCTTTTTTTGAAGTCGGTTAAGAGGCCGTGCCGAAAATTTATTTGACAGAGTTATGTCATATTCATTGCGAAGCTATGTCTGTGTGCATCATTCACGCACACCTGGCTGAAGTTCGAGCTTAAACAATTTTGATCCTTTAGTTGATAATAATTTTAGGATGCATAGTATGAACAAATTTAGAAATAAAGTCTGGAATGTTTTTGTATATTAGTTTAGTATATTTATTACAATCAAAATGAAAAAGTTTTAGATAAACACACACTAGGTACATAAATATGTTATTCAGTGTTTTCCTTCAGAGATGTCATTTATGTTTGCGATAAGCTTAGAGTGTACAAATTTAACATGTTTCATTGGTACCTACCCGAAATCAAACGAGTCTTGATTTCATAAAAAAATGTTTTTGAAAATGCAAAACATTAAAATTTTAGGCCATAAAAAATTTTTGTGAGCTCTGGGACTAAATAATTATGTTGTCATATTTATAACCTATTAAACTTAAATTTAAAATTTAAAAAACCCAGACTCAAAAACACAAAAAGTCTGAATAGGTAAAAAGTAAAAAAAACATAAAATAAATCTAGACACGCGGCAGCGTGTCAAACCAAGTTCAAGCAAAGGAACTGGCTAGCCAGCGCCGAGTGTAATATTACATGAACCACTTGGTGCCACTTTTGACCCTTCTATAACTCAAAACCTTTACAACAAAAACCTAAACACATAAAACTACGTATGTTTAATTACATCCATAAGGACATGTAGAAGCCCAAATTTCATGAAGCTAGCTCAAACGGTTATAAAGATATCAAGGTCAAAAAGTCGTAAATTTTAGCACTGACTGACTGACTGACATAATTACCTAAATCTAACCTACTTCCAGATGACCTAGAGGGATGAAATTTGGAATTCAGCTCGGTAATTGTGTGTAAGCGTAGGAAAAAATAAAAAAATAAAAAAGTCGAAAAATAAGTGGTGTCCCCATCACAGAAAAAACTTGTAATATGCGCTAAACAACCGGCCAACGGTGTGTCGACGGCGGCGCGTGGCATTGCCTAGTTTTCTTTACAAAAAGTAATGATATCCCACCAAAAACATAAATGTAAAAAAGGAGAGCCAAGTTCAATACAAAAATTAAGCTTGGCTGTGGGCTTCGCCGCAAAAAGAACGGAGATCTAAATGAGTGCAAAGTTGTATGCAAAATCGAAATATGTATTTATAGGAACAAAATAACATTATGAACAAGTATTAAACTCTATTTCTTTGCTTTATTGGATACCTATAACAATTGCTGTTATTTAAAAATGTGTCAAAGTCAAAGTCAAAATATTTTATTTATATAGGTATCACTGATACACTTATGCACGTCATTTTTTGGCTTTTCGGAAGGTGCTTTGTCGTTGAGGAGAAGAAAAGCCTAAAGAAACTCCTCAGCACATGTGAGATCTTAAAGTAGGTTAGATTTGACTTGGCCAGTTTTCATTACATCAGTCATTTTATAAAGTTATTCAACATTTTAATTCTGATAAAAACTGGTATATAAAAATAGTAAATACATCATACACCTACGATATGCCGATGATTTATTTTTATCCTGGCGGGTTCCCTGGAGGAACTTGGTACAATGCTCGGAAACTTGAACAGCGCCTCACAACGGGTGGATCTTAAGATGAACATGGACAAGACGAAAATCATGTCAAATGTCCATGTCACACCCATACCGGTTGTTGTTGACGGCGCTGCTCTCGAAGTTGTAGACGAATACATTTACCTGGGACAATTGATCCAGATGGGTAAGCCCAAATTCGAGAAAGAAGTCACTCGTAGAATCCAACTCGGATGGGCTGCGTTCGGGAAACTGCGTCATATCTTGTCGTCCAAAACACTACCTCAGTGCCTGAAGTCGAAGGTGTTCGAGCAGTGTGTGTTGCTAGCGATGACATACGGATCCGATACGTGGTGCTTCACTATTGGCCTAATCCACAAGCTCAGAGTAGCGCAGCGGGCTATGGAGAGGGCTATGCTCGGTATTTCTCTGCGTGATCGAATTAAAAATTAAGAAATCCGTAGACGAACAAAGGTAACCCATATAGCTCAAAGAATTAGCCGGCTGACGTGGCAATGGGCTGGCCACACAGTTCGAAGATAACCTTTGGGAAAGAAAGGTCTTCGAATGGCGCCCACGTCTCGGAAAAATGTCGTCTATGTCCAGCAGTGGACCTATCAAGACTGATGGATGGGTGGATGGAGTTTAATATGGAGCCGTCCCCCAACATGACAAAGTTGGAACGAAGTTCCTTATCGCGCGTTATGAAAGGGGGCTGGCTAGACGGAAAATTTTGTTACGAAAATTTGCCACGATACTTTTTGAAGTGATTCAGAGAGTTTTACAGAGATGGCGCTGTACAACTTTCTGAATCACGCTACTAGCGTAAAACTCTCTGAATCACTTCAAAAAACAATACTCAAATCGAAAGGAACTTCGTTCCATCCGGGTGTCCCTTGACACCTCTCAATTTTTTTTTTTTTTTTTTTACACAAATAAGTTAATGCTTGACCACAATCCCACCTGATGGTAAGTGGAGATGTGGTCCAAGGTGGTGAGCACATTAACTTAGAAAAAGCCTATTCACTCTTTTCTTGAAGACATCCACATTAGCGATGGGCGATTATTACTAAAATTTATCGAATTAGTCGATTGTTCAGTTTAGTCGATAAAATTCGATAACAATTGATGTTAGTCGATTGTCATCGACTGGATGGCGCGCGGTAACTACTAACGCGTAACGCGTGTAACTACTAATGTGTGCGAACTACTAATTCGTACCGCAACGCCGCGCTGATATGTGAACTACTAATTTGTAGCGCAGCGCAGGTATTACTATACCCGTACTACTAATTTAGTAGTACGCGCGAAAAATCGACGCGTGTAACTACTAATGTGTGCGAACTACTAATTCGTACCGCAGCGTCGGTCGCGCTGTTATGTGAACTACTTTGTAGCGCAGCGCAGGTATTACTATACCAATTTAGTAGTAGGTACGCGCGACCAATCGTCAGTTAAAAAGACCGTGCGTAAGTAAGGAGTTAAAAAGACGAAACAGACCGGCGCCGAAAAAGCTGGACGAAATAATATTTAAAAAAAAATTGAACTTAATATAGACTAATAAATACTGTTTCGTTACGATCATTAAACTACTGATTGATAAATGTAAGAAAATAATCGTTTATTGTTTCATATTTTATTTTTTGTTTTGTTTATTAGCCAGTTGATTTGTGAAGAGTATTTAAGTTTTGTTTTAGTTAATTTAATTCTACCAAACCCAGGACTAACTCTAAGTATATTGTTAAAAAGGAATAATTACAACTTTTTTACTTTTTTTATTCTAGTCTTTTAGTCTTTGAACTTTAAATGGTCCTTTAAGTTTTAAGTTAGTTGTATTTTTATGATATGTTACAGAATGTGAATACAACTTATACTTAACTTTTTCAATATTTCCTTCTTTGATTTTTTTTTTAAAATCCCACACTAACGACCTTTTAGGCATCGCGTCAAGAGGTTGTAACCCGCACGCGTGACATTGCTCTAATAAATTCAAAAACCAACTAATTTCCCATGTATTAAATTACTATTTGCCAACTAACAACAAATTGAAGTAATAGGTACTTGAAAACAATCGACGCAACACCGTCCCGCCGCACGCAGTACGCACTCGGCACTACACGCACAGCGCAAGGCAATTGAATATACCTACAGTTAGTATTTAGTAGTTAGTAGTTCGTCGATTGTTATTCGAATAATCATCGCGAGGAACTACTAAATCGACAATCGAATGCGCAATGGCACAATTTTCGATTCAGTCGATTGTTTTTCTAGCAACAATCGCCCATCGCTAATCCACATCATAGGCAGGCGGGAACGCCGACGCAGGCAAGTTATTCCAGTCCTTGGCGGTGCGTATAACGAATGACGAGCCAAACCGCCTCGTCCTTACCGGCGCGGGATGTTCATGATATTTAGTTAACTTAAATAATCTATGTATAAAAATCAATAGCTGTTCGTTTGTCTTGCTAAAACTCGAGAATGGCTGGACCGATTTGGCTAATTTTGATCTTGAAATATTTGTGAAACTTCAGGGAAGGTGTAAACGGTGAGAAATATGAATAATAAGTAATGAAAAATACTAAAAACAAATAAATTGTTCCTAGCTGTGAAACATTTGATATCTTTTGTCAAATTGTCATTTGGTTGTCAGATGTTTATAGGTGCGTTCAGAAATTTGTCTGTTTCATAGCTGTAGTATAAGGTCCGATTTCTTTGAAAACTTAACGACCATATTATCTTTCTAATGTAACATCAGCGACATATCTAACTTTTTTATTTTATAACTGACAGTCGAGAGAGAGGGAGAGGGGAAAGAGAAGGGAGATGGGGCTCGAGGGAGACCTCGAGAGGGGTGAGTTGTTAGGCAGTACAGAGTTTGCCGGGTCAGCTAGTACATTTGTAATATTCATGTTATTTATGACTTTTTGAAAATTTATTTTATGACATATTCAGACTTTTTGTTCTTTTTTGAGTGGGGGTTGTTTAAATTTTAAATTTTAGTTTTATTTTACGGGTTTTAAACTTAGATTTAGGCAGGACGTATTTTCTTGCTTCAAAATGAAATATAGGTAAGTACAAATCGTATTTTACCATTGGGGGCCATCCATTAATTACGTCACACGTTAGGGGGAAGGGGGGGGTCGATGTAGTGTGGGGTGAAAGGGGTGCTACTATTTCGTGACGTCACATTTCAAAATCTAATAATATTAACCATATTATATACTAACAACTGAAGGCAGTCGGTATAATATACCGAAAAGTAAGAGCCAAGGTAAGCGGGCTCCTCTTGGCGGTAAATAGACACGTCTGCGTTTTAGCGGCGTTGAATCTCACAAGATTGGCTTCGCCCCACTCGGACACAGCCCGAAGTGTGAAATTCACACTAGCCACCATGGCCTCTCTTTGAGACTGAATTTTATCCCGACTGGCCCTGAGACTTGGTAGGTATCTCTCTACCACTGTGCTATCATCTGCGTACCCATAAATACCGGGCATAAGCAGGTCATTCAGTTTTGCGCCGCAAAACATAAGCAGGTTATTCAGACTCAGAGCTTAAACCTTATACACGCCCAATCATGCTGTACGTCCCACCAAGGCAATGCACGATGCAAAAGTCATGAATAGGCTTGACGTACGTCGGTAATTATTATTAATTGTTTGCTGGATTTGCACGACCAATTTTCGTCCTGTTTTCCACGCCTTAGGAAATTTTCCCTGCTCGAGACAGGCATTCAGGAGTCCCCTTAGTCGCTACTCCAGGGACTCTGCGGCGTCTAGGGCGGAAACCAGCACTCGACCCGGAACACCATCGGGACCCGGGGCGGTATTTTTGGAGCGCAACCTTGCCACAGCGGCGCCAACTCAACTCAACTCCCCTTCCCCTCCCCCTCCCCTGTACAATGCTTCCTATCTCACTTTAGAATTTATGTGTATGTCTCTTTTTACTGGACAGTTTCGTTTCATCGAATTTCAAAGCACCCCCGTACTAAAGAAGTTTTCACTTCAAAATGTAAATTGAAACACTTGAAGTACTACTAAGAGAATTACTAAGTAGAAAAACAAAAATGGAACTTAATTTAATAATTTCTAGGAGTAAAATTTATAATATGTGACGTCACACTAGGGGTGACAACGATGGGGGAGGGGTCAAAAAGTCATGAAATTAGTGTGACGTAATTTATGGATGGCCCCTTGTTGATTAACTAAATTCACCCCCTTCCTCGTAACTACCCCCCCCCCCCCCCCTCAAACAGTCAATTTAGTACTACACAAATCAAACCCTTTCATTTGATACACCACTCGGGTATGTTCGTTGAATTCAGTAAATTCATCTCCTTCTTAACTATATGAACTACTATAACTACCCCACCCCCCTTCAAACAGCCAATTTTGTAATACATAGAAATATGATGATTCGTGGTGTTATTAAAATAAAAAATAATTAATTTAATAATTGGATCAAAATGTGGTAGTCGGCGTACAGGTTGTGTAAATTTTTACGTAAAACACGCGAGCATGGCGAGAAAAAACGCAATACGTCCTCACGCTGTCACTGCCGGGTCGGCACTGAAATAATATATTTAATGCGGTCCATAATATAGTTCAGTTTGCAACTATTATTAACAAACGAAAACATTATTTTTTCATAAAATAAAATTTTGATTATATTAAAGGATTAACTTAAGATTAATGTGTATTTTTTAAAATTTCCTTAAAGTGTTTCTAATTAATAGAAAAAAAATACTTACTTCGAACGAAATTACGTTATTTCAAAAAAATTTTCTGCTATATTTGGATAGTAATTTAAAAAACTGGCTAGGCTACTTAATAATAGACCGTATATTTATGTTATTTATATTTTTTAATGTTTGAAATACTTTGTATTTTCGTTGTAAAACGAAGACAAATATCACTTACTCCTTACTTTTCGGAAAAGAAGGGTTTTAAATAGTGGTGATTTGCCATTATTATAAATAATATGTTAAATTCGTCTGGTCTATCGGTAAGAACAAGAATTAGACTCTTATAGTTACAAAAAACAAAGCTTAATTTCTTTATCCTGTTCACACACACAGTGATTAAAATTGACCGAAATTGTTGATATCGCGGCACGGAGCCTTAAACAGTGACCAAAGAATAAGAAAGAATTAAAATGATACACCTAAATAATGTATTGACTGTAATGATATTCTTTTTAAATTTCTATATTTTATATACCTTTTGCAATGCAGTCTATGTTCATTAACTTGAGATGTGCTAAGTAGGTTCACAAATTATCACCTTTTATTAGAATTATTATTATGACTTAACACCTCGAAAGCTCCGTACAGTAACAAAGTAAACATACTGAACGACAGTCATATGGAGAAATCATTGAATACCATTAAACGCAACTACAAATCTAGGCAGGTACTCATTTTAATAAACGGACATCTCAATTTGCACACACAAATGCAATATGTACAAGTATACATGGTAACTATACCGTATAAGTGCAAAGTGATTAACACTTACATAAAGTTATTTAGAGATGTGATTTGCTAATAGTGTAATTCGATGTCTTACAACACAGCTTGATCTTGTTAGGGTTCCCTATGGCCGATGAAATAAAATCTTTTGTTCTGTCAGTCACACCCGATTATTATTTATAAAAATTAATGTACAAATGTGGTGTGTTACAAAATGCGTGTGTAGTGTGTGTGTGTTACAAAAGATTCGCCGTGTCCGTTTTTTCGTCCTAGAAAGCTATTATTTTGCATGGATATTTATTACTTTAGCAATTAAATCTTAAAAATTAAATCTTAAAAAAGTTATTAGCATATGTACTTCAACTACAACTAAGATGATGAATTTTTTCTCGTCTAGTTCATACTTTGGGGTATCCTTGCAAAAGTTTTTCAAAAATGTTATAGGTTTGCAAAGACTATACTTCGACTTAGGCGTCCATTTGCGAAATATTCGGCTTTAAGTGCTCATTTTGATTAGAGTCAAGTGTGCCACCTTTGCCAGCTAAATTTAAAAGGAAAACTATCACGGTTAGAGTAACTTAAGTAGTTAATGAGTAATAGTCGATGAACTACGGAACCCTATGCCTGTTGCCTGACACGCACTTGACAGGTTTTTATTATTAATGTGAAGTGTATGTATGAAATTGTTTTCAAGAGGTCAAAGTCACGATTTTTTTGAACTAGTGAAGGAACAATCTTAGTGGCTCACAGCAATTATCAAAGTTAATTTTGAAGACCTAGTAATTATTATTATTTAGTAATTTTCTCACTTACCTATAGCTCCAGTTCCTTACAGTTTTCCCTTATCGCCGAGCAGTGAGTGCCGATTTTAACACTACCAGCGCCCTGGGTGAGATTTCTACGGCGCTCCTATCTGCCATTGAAACCCATATAAAAATAAATATGTAAATCCATGACAAGTTACAGCTTTTCAGCTCTAACGTCCCAGCTCAGAGTCACTAACGGTTACTTAAATCGCTCTTTAGTACAGAATTTATATGGTAATTCTTTACTATGGAGTATAGATGTAATTAAGGAGCGATTAAAGAACCGTTAATGACTCTGAGTTGGGGCGTAAGGGTCCCATCGCTATGCTGTAGACGGACGAACGGATGGACGGATGGACAGAGAGATATGACGAAACTAAGGGTAATATGAATACCTGCGGCGCCCCTCCAAATATGGCGCCCTGGGCGGTCGCCTAATCACGTCCTACTCTAACGCTGCTACTGTCGCCGAGTAACTAAACAACTAAAAATATCGGTAGTTACGGTAAATTGCAGTTACCTCATCACAGTCATCATGCTAAGAAATAACTCAATTAAGCCAAACAGACATTCATTACAATTAATTATAAACTAGACAAAAATTAATATAAATTTAAACATTAATATTAATTCTAAAGAGTTTACTTTTTCGCCGAAAACGTCCAAAGATTGAAACGTCAGGTAATCATGAGTGTCAGAACAATGGAAGAACCATCATAAACAAATTCTCCAGCAACAATAAATTGCAGATGTATTTCCGTCTGGCTCGGGCATAGCTAATCAGGCGAGGAGTGAAGACAATAATGTCAGCGTGAAAGCCCCATAAAACTACGGGCCCCGTAAAATCCTGTCCAAAATATTTACAACGCGTGACAAACATTCGGAGCCTTTGTCTGTCGAGGCTGTCTCGACGATTCGACGATTCGACGTGGTTGATCTGGTTCGATGCAGCATACTGACGTTGCCATGACAGTATACGTTGACATGACGTATCAGTACATTACATACTTACCATGTACCTACCTACTGAATTACTGATTATTACTATTGAATTAGTAATTAAGTACTCAATTTCAATATTATTCAGTAAATGACGCCATCTAGATTAATTAGCTTGAGCTCATGGTAACTTCAAATGAAAATGAAATATCGTTGAAAAACGGACCATAGAAATCATTTTCAAATCAATACTGGATTTAGATTATCTACTAGCTACATTATAATACCTTTAAAAGAATTTGGTTTCCTGTTTTCGGCTAGGAGTGGTTTCTCTACGAACTAGACTAGATTGATGCGTCTCTGGCCAAAAGTGAAATGGTGGGCCTGCACCCGTTTTTTAATTATATCCATGGCCTGCACAGACTGATACTGAGACCAAAACTTAGGTTTGGATTCGAGGAAAAATATCGTGTGGAAACTTATATAACTTACCTACAAGCCTACAAGAGTTTTTCATCGTAGGTCGGTACTGTTCGTGTTTGTCTATGATATCGTGACTATTTTTTTCAAATGGACAGTTGCCATTGGCCTTAGCGGCCTTATTCACGCGAACAGATAAGAGAATCAGTCAAGAACGGGTGGAATATAGTTATTGTATAGGTAACCGTAATGTATACAGGAGACGAGAGCACAATAAAGAGATGGATCACTGAAAAATGCTGAAAAAGACTGCATACACTGCATACTTACATAGAAAGTCCTGAAATACTGTGGCAAAGTAATAAAAATCTATGAAAATGATACTTAAAATTAAAGTGAACTTAATGACAACAAATAGATACTTAATAATATTAATTAACTGGTTGTTACCCGCAGATTTGCACGCGGAAATTATGTTTATTATATTTATCCCCTATTTCACACCAAAAAATTGAATTTTGAAAAAATACTTCCTTAGTAGATGCCTACTCCATGAGAGGAATACGTGAGCGAAATTTTAAATTTCAAGCTCTAAGGGTTTGGCCTGTGCGTTGATACATCAGTCAATCACTTTTGCCTTTTATGTGTAATAATATATATTATAGATAGATAGATTATAATAGAAACTCAGAACACATAATGTTGAGATATAGTAACCCTAGTTGTCAAACATTGGGTATTTTCGCAACAACATACAAATACATCTGTTTGGTGACTTGTATCACAAAGTTAAAATTACCTGGGATATTAAATTAAGTTTAAGATCTGGCTATTCGTCACGTTTCCACTATAAATGCAAGTATGTTGCTATTTCTTTATGAAATACAACATTAACATACCTACATACTTAGATATACCTTACGTACTTAGATACTTACATATGTAATAAAGAGTCGCGCGGTAAAAAATAAGCAAACGTGTTTGGTTTTCGTCTCAGCATAAATGAAACGCTCGAAACATATTTTCCTTGACTTTAACACTATTTTGTTCGGCAAATCATATGCTTCAAGAGCATAGTTACCTATTTAAGCCTTCACAGTTTTTATTCAATAATTTTTAGGCTAGAAACTATCTGAAATGACCCTGGCTCTATCTAGCAAGGATTGAAGAGAAATATAACTGTTCATTGTTTAATTTTAAAATAAATACATTTTTGAATGAAGTATTTTTTCTTAAAACACGATATACCTACCTACTATGGAATGCGTATGGCGATACATGCATTAGATATATTACTTCCATGAATATAATATTTCTTCCGTAAATAATCTGTTCCTTTTCACGTAAGTTACATTTCCTCAGTTATCTCGAAGAATCTAAAGTTAAACAAGTGGGTAGGTATTTTATAAGTTACGGTGTAAAGAAATGATAGCACGTGCCGGCACATTTACGAGCCTTAGGGCGCGTACACACTTTGATGTTATGTTGTTTATCACATTTAATAAATATTATTTGAAGATGCGTGGTCGAATTAAAATTCAGCGCGTACTTAAAGTGGAAAGTGTGTAAATTGACCCTTATTTAGTTTCTTTTACCACTTCTTAAACATAATGAATAAATATTATTCAAGTAAAGAAGACCCGGAAAATTTAATCCCTTAAGAAAAAAGTTTTAAAGATGCATCTCAACTAATCGCTAAATCAAATTAATTCATTGTAAATCGTGACATACTCTCCTAGCTTATTATTTCAATAAGTTATCTATTTATTACACTTTGGTAGTTTACCATTTAACCTCGACTTTCCCTACTTAACGGTTCTTCTTAACTTTTAAAGTATTCTTCATGGTTCGAAAAGTTTCACTATTTTTAAGCATTAAATCTTTGATCACAGTCATAGAAAATTCGAATGCTTTCAATTGCATATTCTGTTAAACAGCAACTAAAACTAAACTGTCGTATCTTATCGAGTTAATAATTCATTTATCGTTACAATAAAAGCCCAGTACGACCGCGGCCTTACGAGAGCGCTCACATCGAGCCGTGGGCGCCCGATCTGAACAAAAAAACCCTTCGTTTTCGTCGTTTTACTTCCAATCGCTAGTTATAAATGCGAGGGCGCGGCGATGCCCGATTACT
This sequence comes from Thymelicus lineola, assembly GCA_963932265.1. Lineage (NCBI taxonomy): Eukaryota > Metazoa > Arthropoda > Insecta > Lepidoptera > Hesperiidae > Thymelicus > Thymelicus lineola. The sequence continues at coordinate 14,498,359 of OZ010683.1, read as the reverse complement.
GTGAAAGTTCACATGACAATTTAAAATTTTAACACCACGTTGCCACCGGCTGCTCATTAACCACTGGACACTGCTCTGTGAAGTTGTACTGCTAACAATTTTACAATTTTCACGAATTATCGGAAAATTAAACGACGTATCTCAAATATTCCTGTACCGTGTGAAAAGTATAAAAATACTACGCGCTTATTTTTAATTGAGATACGATGTTATCTCACGCGTGGGCGTTGGCTTACTATGTTACTCTTTAATCGGAATAAAATTTTGACGTTTAATTTAGATAAGATTTATCATTGTGTGAATTTGACCTTAGTAAGCTTACAAGCCAAATTCATGCCATCTAAAAATATTCTTATCGACGTACTAAGTCAAAATGTGACATTTTTATCCGGGCGAGCGTCGTTAGCACCAATTTTCCTTCTCGCACTCGTAGATGAGATAAAAAAACGACCTCCATCTCGAATGTCATTTGCACGGCGTGCCGTTGAAAAAGCAATTATTTCAATATCTGGCCCGCGCCGGTATCTAGCGGCAAAAACCGAGGCACGCGCGCTGCGGCTGTGACCGGCAAGAAAGTTTGGAGACGACGCGCACTAGTCGCTCGCTGTACGAAGGACGATCGGCTATTCGGTTTGTTATCCAGCTACATAATTACATATAAAACAACTATTACTTATTACTTTCCTTCTTTTTTTTCTACTGGATAGAGTTTTTTGTAACTTATTGGGTAATTGACCATTTAACTAATATTACTCGTTGCTTAATTGATAGAACAATGTCACAAGTAAGACAAATGCCATTCCGGTATTTTTATGATTTAGAAAAATTATGACGGAGATAGGTAAGTCGTAAATAAGCCTACAACCACATTGAACAGAAGTTGACTAATTTAGGTACTACAATGTGGGTTCCTGAAAGAAACGTATTACTCGTACATAGGTTTAGAAAACAAATCAAAAATTTTCAATTTAATAACGTCATACAATGACTGTGCCTGCTTCATCTCGGTATAAGGAAACAGTGTAATCGATTAGCGTTGTAATTGTAGCACGAACTGTCCTAGAATGGAAGCTTTAAATTATTCTGGGAAACCACAACCACTTTTTTGTCTTAGCATTAGAATGCTTACCTACTTGTTTTTACTTAACAGTAATTACTTTGTTTTTATTTTATTTTAGTCTATAACCGAATTGAAGTGTTTGTTTTTGTTGATCTTTCTGTTCACTCTAATTTTGATTTAAATTTTTAGATAGGTCAGCTCTAAATTCATATTGTATTTAATGTAATAGTATAATTAATATTTGGCTCTAATATACTTACTTGAAAATTTTTATCATAAAATGTTGTGGGGGCAGTTTACAAACTTATGGAATAATTATTCCAAAAAAAAAACTGTAATTACGTAGAATTTGGAATACAATACGGTATAATAAAAACACAATTTCGTGCTTCGTCTAGACACCGAATGTGTATCATATTATTTTACGAACCTATCCCTATCAGCCCTTTCATACGAAGTATCATCAAAGCTCATCAAAAATCATTGTGTTACGTGCATTATAATTCAAGCTAAATTATTTTTAATATAATATGACATTATTGGGACTGAAATATCAGGTACATTTTATTTAAGGATTGTTTATTCATAAGTAGATTAAGTTTAGTAGTTTGTACCTTAATTCTTTTATTTAAGTATGTACTTACATCTTCTGTTTCATAAGCTTTATTGTTTAATAAAATTATAAAAAATATTTGTATAAGTATTTGTGTCCCTCATTTCATTTGTATATCTCACAAATATCGTCGGTCCCTACGTAAATATGTCAAAATGGCATTTTTTTATTGCATACATGGCTTAAGATGAGATGAGCGCGTTGTCAGCTAATTTTTAAACGCTTTTATTTAGCTTCACTTCGGAGCATCAAAGCATCAAAGCATCAAAGCATCAAAGCATCAAATCTTGTAACGTTAATTTGAATGACTTCCCTTTAATGAAAATTGATGAAATTTGGCAGACATGTGTATTTCCGATGACAATACACGAAAATCATATTTTAAACTAATTTTCATTGTTTATTTGTTGTTAAATTAAAAAAAACGATTTTCAGACTTTAGACGCATAATTCTCTATGTTCTATTTAAACGCTTTTATTTAGCTTCACTTCGGAGCATCAAAGCATCAAAGCATCAAATCTTGTAACGTTAATTTGAATGACTTCCCTTTAATGAAAATTGATGAAATTTGGCAGACATGTGTATTTCCGATGACAATACACGAAAATCATATTTTAAACTAATTTTCATTGTTTATTTGTTGTTAAATTAAAAAAAACGATTTTCAGACTTTAGACGCATAATTCTCTATGTTCTATTTTACGTAGAGACTTGAAATTTTCACAACTTGTAGCTAATTTTATAAAGTAAACATTGAAATAAAAGCGTTTAAAAAAAAAATTTTTTTTAGGATTCAACTTATTATTTGATTAAAATGTATTTTACTAGATATGCAAGCCGTATAAGTGAACAAGTATACTAATTACAAAGAATAGGTGCCGTAAATTTGGATATGTAATAGGTATAGCTTTTTACCGTGTTTAAAAATATCTTAACAGAAGGTTTATCATTGTTGCTTAATGCTCCACTAATAATGCTTTATGCATTTCTCAAGCACAAGATTTTATTAATTATATCAATGAAAATGATAAAACATTTATTTTTAAAACACTATTTTCTTGTTTGCTGCGTATAAAAAATGTATCTCAGATGTCTGGCACGCTTTTATTTTTTTAATTTAATTTTTTTAATTTAATGTAGAAACAGTAGCTTATCAGATTTTCTAGGAAAATATAAAAAAATGCATAAATAGTACTACAATTTCCCTAAACCTAGTCAAACATTTTAGAAAAAAATATTTATAATTTTACAGATTTACTTCTAGAGCGGTTTGAACATTAAAAACGCTCTCCTGTAAACCTCGGTTTTTGACATGTCGCTTTATTACCTACCTACGTAGAGACCGCCAACAATCGACCTGGTAAAAGTGCGGTGTACATATTTTAATTTTATAATTGACAGTAAAATTATCAGTAAATTCCATTCAAAAAGAAAAAATTAGGAGTCAGCGAACTAGAGATCCTACAAGAAATTTTATTTTAGAGATTGGGCAAAATTAGGAAAGCTTGAAATTAGTGATTAAATTTCTTAGTACCTAAAAGTATTTAAATCAGCGATTCCGAGCTGCGACTTTTATTGTTTAAAGAGTATAAAGGGACTGTAGTATCATGTTTATATTCTCTATATTATAAACTATGTAAAGATCAATGGTGGCTTCCGTTCAAGGGCACTAGGCTACGAACTATCCTTAATGGCGTACGGTGAAAAAATTATGCATGGTTAATTACCATCTTCTTCTTAGGAATAACTGACTGTGAAATATTTACGTGTTTCGAATGCAAAGTTACAGAGTCAAAAAGGTAACAGTTTCTAATATTTATTGTTTTTTTAAACCGCAAGGCGAATCTCATTTCTGATGCAGTTTCAGTTGATCAGATGTTTTAGCAGTAGGTAGGGACCTTTCCATCAAGTTAAGGCAGGTAAATAAGGTTTTTTTTATACAAATAGCAATAGGCAAACTCAGCCGGAACACGAGTCTTTTGGCGACTGACTCAAGCAAGGTGGCAGCTATCCAGGCAGTCCCTATAGAGAAATAATAATAGTAATTATGGTATTAATGAACTATTAAAATCAATATTACTAATCCCTCCGAGGGGCTCTACCACGAGGGGCTCGGATTAAGTCTCTTACGACACCCAGCAGGCGAGGGATTGGAGTTAGTATTCTAAGGCTAAAAGGTAATTAAAATAAAATGGAACGTCTCAAACCGCCGCTCTCGATATCAGCGCATTCTTGTTATCCAAACTGTATTAGAACCGTTAGATAATCCGCCGTATTTTTAGATTCCTTATGAACAAAGACATCAGGTTCATGATCCTAGAGCGCTTGTTTTTCCACTCTATTGCACCGTGTTTCAGTAATAACACAAAGTAGTATTTCTTAATTCGATAATTTCTTCGATAGGATATTAGTATTAAAAAGGAATAGACATTGCAAACATCGTTAAATATTTTTTGTACGTTGCAAATATATTTTTTTGTACCATCATTTGGACAAACAAACCAAATATTCCTTGCTAGTCGCAATAAGCGAGGAGACAGCACGGCCCTCTTTTTGTTAAGTGGCAAACATTTGTGAGTGTCACTCGAGTGACAATGCATCGACGTGGAGTGGTCCGGTTGGGTGCCTCTACCACCGTAACTCGAAAACTTCTCGAACATAAAAATAATGATGGGAGGTACTAAAGTTACATGTTTCTCACCCATACTAAATAGACGCTCAATAATTTTGTAGCACCAGATGTAGGGTACACAATATTTCTAATAATCATATTAATGAACTATTAAAATCAATACTAACTATATAATCCCTTTGAGGGGCCCTATCAACGGGCCGGATTTAGTCGCCTCTTACGACTAAAGCATTGAAATGAAATAAAATAATCTTTAATTCATGTTAGTATTACTGATATACTTGTGCACATTGTGTCATTTTTTAATCTACTAGCTTTTCGGAGCATTAGCTATTTTCGGCAAATAGTAGGGCCGTCAGCAGGCGTAGAGGCTAACGGACTATGCCAGCCGCCAATCATGACAGACCGACCGACATGTAAATTATGTTCTTCTGAAAGCAGATACTATGCGTTTAGTTACAGATACAAGATATAAGAAGAATAGAGATACAAGTTATAATAAGAATAATTGTGATTACTAGAAATGTAAATAAAAAAAAATAATAAAAAAAGTAAAACCCTACTGCGTAAAAAAACTAAAAAGAAAAAATAAGCCTAGTGAGTTTAATGTGTTAAAAGTAATACTGAACAACTACACCATAGAAGGATTAACAGTCGCCCATTCTTCAACCAATCAAATCTTGTTTGTGTTTTCCCAAGCAGCCCTGTATTTAAATGGGTAATATACTCTTCAAAGCACATTGCATGATTCAGTCAATGACTTGTCATTGATGTGACCTGGTAGTCTATTATGAACTCTTAATTCCAACCAAGTTCCAGTGTAAACGTCAAATTCGTGTGACGAAAGCGGTCACGTGACACTTTTTAGCCAATCATACGTCGTTTAAAGCCCGAGAAATGAATTGCCTGGAACATGAATGGTTTATTTATTTATTTATTTATTTATTGTTCATGTACACATAAAAAATTAAAGGAGAACAAAAACAGATATATTGTACAAAGGTACTGCTTATCTCTTACGAAATTTCTTCCAGCAGACCTGCGACTGGAGAAGTGACAGAAAGGTAGATGGCGTGCACTCAATAATAAATAATATATGTAAAATAACTATAGCTAATAATATATTTAAATATAAATAAATACACGTAATTATAAATAAATATAAATACATAATATAACATATACATAGTGCTAAAATATATACATATATCAATAAATAAATATATACATACATATGCAGATATATAAAACAACGTACGATATATCAAGAGAAAGAAGAGGAATATATAATCAATTTATTTAAATTATACTAAAGATAGATAATATTCACGGACTTTTTTCTTAAAAGTGTAAATAGTCTTATGTCTTATGGTTCTTCGTATGGTTTTATAAAATTTCTTATTAGGCCCGCTGGGTCAAACACATTGCGTCTCCCAAATATTACGTATATTTGATCTTAGTCCTGTGCAGTCCCGGATTTGTCAATAGGCCGTATAGGTCGCGGCCTAGGAGCGGCAGCGTCCTAGGGGCGGCAAATTTCAGAAGATGATAGTATCTATAGATGATTTTGCTATAAAAAAGTGCCGTAAAAACTTGTAATTCTTGTTTTTTTACGCACTTTCTTAGTGATTAATTCAGTGCCTTCCTTACTATGAATAGAAAATTATTATTTTAGAAAGGTGCATGGGGCGAACGAAATAAATTGGCCTACACTGATAAAAAATATAAATCTGGCACTGGTCCTGTGGCTTTTTGAACATAAATATCTTGATCATATTCTGATCGCATCATATCATAGCTATGGTGCATATACAGTAGGTAAAGCAATAAAGTATCTACTTGTAACAGGCTGTCGCGGAAGAGAAAACGTCAGTGAGAAACGTCGAACGCGCATGAAATAGTGATAAATGTTCCATGCTTCTCAACGACACGGAGTTCTGTTCTTATGGATGTTCGTTTTGCTATTGGGTTTTAGGATCTAAGTTTACTTTTTATTGAAGAACTTTAACAAGCCAATAACTACACTACACTTATGGATGATGTATGAATTTTAAATTAACCCCTCGTCCATCTCGCTGGCCAATAATTACAAAAGCAGATTTTTCACGATATTTATTCACCGTAGATGTATATATATGTCTATATATATGTGGAAGAAGGCATATTCTAAGGTAATGATTATTCAGTAATATCCCTTTCACGTTGCTCCATGATATATTTCCAGTTCTCCTAACGTTCACATCTAACAATCTCTACTACTCCGTGATCCATAATCAAAACCCATAGAATGTCCCAAAGGTAATGTTCCAAATAGATTGACATATTTCTTATTCTAAATATTTAGTTTTTCTTCATGACTCTTCTTGTATGTCAGCATCTGCATCGGCTGATCGTTGTAGAACCAAAGAAGTCACTCACATACATATAACTTAGCAAAATGAAAAATGCAGCAGTAATACGGATAATCCGATCACTAACCAAACAAAATACTACTTAGGTAACCTACCCTTGTGTAATTAAACAATAAATTGTCCAATACTACAAGAAATAAATCTAAAATAAATAGTTTTTCCTTGTCTCTTCTAGCATCGATACGTCATCGAGGTGCCAATCAGCCGCGTGGCCAATACAGGTCAGCTCGCCTGACAGCAAGGTTAGACTTGCCGATTCCTTAATTGCTGTGACGTTTTGGTGCCACGCTCCGTACCACATGCTACTAAGTGCCGAGTAGTCGCCTTTCGTAACTGATATGTGTTTGGGTAATTTGGCAATTCGACACAAGATGCTTTTGATTAGACTAACTTAGTTAGATTTTAGGATAATGTTTTAATGTGATTTTAAAATAACAATGTGCATGTTGGCATTAAATATCGCTAGTTCAAATAGCAGATTGATTATAGCAATTTTTAAGCATTTTCAAAGACTTTTACTTACATCTTTTGCAACAAGCTACCTACACAATAAGGCTTATGTTTATAACGAAACATGAAGTTTTGGTAAATCAATATGTACCTAAATCAGTTTTCGAGTTTGAAGGTACACTCAGGTGTCGTCTGTTATAAAGGTCCGGAGTCGTTCTTCACCCAGGTGAATGAAACACCCAGACAAACCATGTGAAACACCTAGGTAGAAGCACAGGATACTTACGTATTTTCATGAGGAATATCCAACTTCTATTAAATACAGTCGTATAGAGGCATCACGCCTACCGGTCATGAACAGTATATCTCCTGCTGTATATCCTAAAGTCTTTCAGCTTTATATTCCACTTCGAGCTCGTCAAAAGCATAAGGACAAGGACATTTAAGAAACTTTTCTTCCCATGATGATGAATGTAGATGATGTGCACTATATACTACTTATAGTACTACAAATAAAATAAAGGTTTAGTTACACAACTTAAAGCGTGAATAAAAAAATATTTTTCCCACGAAAACTTGACGCTTGGTTAAAATGATACACAAAATAAGTTGAATCCAAAAAAAATTTTTTTTTTAAACGCTTTTATTTCAATTTTTTTTTTGATTTTCGTGTATTGTCATCGGAAATACACATGTCTGCCAAATTTCATCAATTTTCATTAAAGGGAAGTCATTCAAATTAACGTTACAAGATTTGATCCTCCGAAGTGAAGCTAAATATAAACCTTATTGCCGTGTAAATAGAGTAGCATTTTGATCGATTTGATGCTTTGATGCTCCGAAGTGAAGCTAAATAAAAGCGTTTAATAAACAAAATTCAACGCCAAAGAAGACACGATTAACCAATGCATGTTTGTATGTTTAGGCGTTTCGACATGCATTCCAAATTCAAACAATATTGTGCTACTTAGACCAGTCAAACTGAAATGGAGAATAACCTTTCGATTGCCACAATATTATAGCCGTATCGGGTGTGAGTAAATCGATAAGTCGAAAAAGCAACTTTTCAGGATGATCAATTTTAAGTTATTTTTAAATCTTGTTTATTTATAAATCTTGTATATTACTTTGTATGAAATGTTATATCAATAACTTTTATAAGAAAGTAATGTAAGATTAAAATACTGAGTAAACAAATAAAATCCAATCATAAAATGACCGCCCTCACCCATTGAATTATAATGTCATAGAATAGACATCTCGAACAAAATGTGTGTCCCGCCGGAGAGGTTCGATTTTCAAAATTGAGCTCCGGTTCTCCGAACGAATCCATTGAAGTTTGAAGCCACGTAGTGCCAATGCATTGGAACATACATCGTGTTCGCGGTGTCGGTTCTATACGCTAGTAATAATACTTCAATGCCCTCACCTCAAAAGTATGATTTTTCAACTTATCAATTTATTCATGCCAGGTACGGATAGAAGCTCCAAGTTAAAAGTATCTGTTTAGCGATTAAGCAATCTAGTGCACTTAGTTATCATGTATGAGTCACCGGATTCGTCGAAGCCAATTTTTTGTGTCGTAACTAAAAATATGAACGAGACCAAATTTAAAGTTCAAACAGCTTAGTAATAATTGAAGTGTAATATCAAATAGCATGACTGCACAAGTTTGGATAGTTTTAACATCCTTGGTGTCAGTTTCGAGTCAGAGTTCGGCTTTTGATAATATTGTCTTACAGAAAATCTTGACGTATTTCCATGTGTTACATTTCTTGTTTTTTAATTAATTTATATAGATTTATTTACTTAGTCTGGCCATAAATACTGTTACAATTAAAAATAAACAAAATATTACATTTGAATTTGGAATCTATCATTTTTATATGATCGTTCATTCAGTTTTCTCATTTTGGCGCCAATACATTGTACAATATTTTGCGATATTAAAATGGAGTGGGGTGATAAAGAGAACCGAATCGCTGTGATTGCATTACACAAAGTTACAGTATTTATGGCAAGACTAGGTATATTGCATTTCAAAAGTTTTTTTTTAGATACTCTGAAGCCAATGGTGTTTGTTAACTGTGAAATTATGAGGTTCTCAAAATAGTATCGCCACTTCTACTCAGTGTAGTTTTAAGCTATTCTTGCAGAAATATTTTACATTGTTTCGAGAAGTAAGACGTGGCAATACACATGCCGATATTAAAGAAGATTTAAGGCTGGTCAAAAACTCAGATTCATAAAGATAAAGTACAGAGCTCAAATAGCTCAAGTCATCCTTAACTTATACTTAAACAAAGTTAACAAAAATAAAAGGAACCAAAAAAAATTAAAGACTGAGAAAATTTTACCCAATAGATAAAGAAACGAAAACAAAATTTTTGTATTTTTGCAAGTTACGAAGAAAAATTAAGAGATTAAAATGTAAAATAAATTATTAATTTAGATAGCAGTTCATTGTAGACAAACTCCAAATGTACACCTGAATTCACATATATTTTAATAAAATATTATGCATTTCATCCAAGTCTAAATGTTTATTTTAGGCTCAGCTAAAGTGGGTTGCTCCTGTATAAATTACGTCAAAATCTATAAAACATATTTCAAAACAAAATTATTTGGGTAAGGGGTATCTCATTCACACATTAGTGACGATGCTCTCCACGTCGGACGGTAATTATTAAAAAGTTACGTCCTGATTCCGTGCTCCTTTTTTATTTTTTTGGGGGTTTTGGTACTTTTTGTTTTTTTAAATTCGGAGTGTCGCGAGTTAAGTAGTATTTATGCGATCCCCTGCAGTGCGGAGGCGGTTTGTGGAGGAATTTCAAGAATTGAAGCCCGTTCAGGTCATTTTTAGGGGACCCAAGTAAAATCAGAACCCTTACAGTTTCGTCATGTTCGTCCGACCGTCCGTCCGTCTGTCCGTCCGTCCGTCTGTCTGAAGCAAAGCACCGAGACCCTTAATGCTAGAAAGCTGTCATTTGGCATGAATATACATATTTATTAAAACTCCAATATCGTAGAATAAAGTATTGAATTTTTTTTTCAGGGTACCTCCCCTACAGGTAACGTGAGGATGAACTTTTTCGTTCCGTAACCCATAGTGTGCGGTATCGTTGAAAAGGTCTTTTATAATTATTGTAGGCTTCCTAAGAGCATTTTTTTATTAGTTTGCTAAATATTTGGCTTTAAAGTGCTAATTTTGGTTACAGTCAGGGGGGACACCCCCCTGCCGACTAAACAGTTCGAGTTGGACAAGTGAAAAAATCTCAAAAATAATTTATAGGATGAATTTTGAAGGAAAACTATCACGGAGTAATTGGATGAGTAATAGTCGATAAACTTACTACTTCGGAACCCTATATTGCGCGTGGCCTGACACGCACTTGCCCGGGTTTTAGAATATTGAACGAGTTAACGAAGTGTCTGAGTTACGGTAACAAGATATCCATATCATGTGGATATCATTAGCCTATTGGTAACCAAAATTTTTGCACTAAGTCTAATTTATGTTTTATTTTATGAAATAGCTTCCGGAAGCTTAGAACATATTCCACTGGTCATCAAAGAAAGGTTTGCCACCCAAAGACCCCACAACAACTGTAATCTACCTATGACAACAACTCCTAACTTATTGATCTATAATCTGAGCTAGTGTTGCCAAGTCAGTGAACCAAGAAGTGGCTAAAACACTTTTAAAAAGTGGCTAGAATGTCAAAATTTCTTACCCTTTAAAGTGGCTAAAAGTGGCTAAAAATTTTGTACCTTCTTTTTGGACCGGGAGATAAAAAAACACTATCAAACAATTATTTTTTAATACAATCAAACATGGAAACATAATTATTTGTAATCAGGTGGGATTGTGGTCAAGCATTAACTTATTTGTGTAAAAAAAAGCAATTGTGTGGTTTTATGAAACCACGGTAGGTATAAGTGAAACTTTTTTTCGTATTGTAGACATTTAACTAAAATTTTTTGGATAAATATTCGATTTAGGGTATTAAAAGATTTGGGGCATTAAAGGCGCTCGACAGAGCAGCCGAGGCGCCGCTATATTGGCCTCGGCTGCTCTGTCGAGCGCCTTTCACTTTACTCCCACTCCGCGGCCGACCGTCACGCGACATGCGATACACGGACCAAAAAGTTTGAGAAGATGTAATAAAAGTTTCACTTTAAAAAGTTCTGGTTCCGTTACCAGGAAAGATTTTTTTTTACTGATTTGATTTAGAACTTCCGCCGGTATTTTGTGGGAAGCACATGTTTGATTATTCTTATTTAAATAGTTCTTTATTATTAATATAGAGTGAAGTGTGTCTACACTCACTTTATTTCTATGCTTTGTCTTTAACACATTCATCATACTAAATAATCTTTCTACTTCAGGATTTGAGTGTGGTAAAGATAAAGCCGTTAAAGCCAAATCACTTAAAATCGCCGCGTCGCCCGTTCGATAAGGATATTTCCCGACTTTCCCGTCCCGTCCCAAAGTTACTCTATGGTTATTAATTCCTGCGCAAGCAAGATGCCATGGACAATGTTCGTTGAGAAATAAAATATGTCATAGAGTGACACTGTAAGGGCCACTAAATTAGGTTAGATTAAATGTCAATGTCAAGTAATTATTAGCTTGTCGAGTCAAACCTCAAAAGTTGCTAGAATTGTGGCTAAAATATTTAGCCAAGACTATTTGACATTTTTGGCTAAAGGAATCTTAAAAGTTGCCAGATCTAGCCAAAAAGTGGCTAACTTGGCAACACTGATCTGAGCTCCTAATCATTTCACATTAACAGGTAAGGAGGCACCCCCTTTAATAATAAATACAAAATTGTATCACAAGTTTCTCTTAGAAATCAGGAAGCCCAGATTTCTCTATCAAGTTGGTAATGATATACAGTTCACTGGGCACATTTTTCATTATTTTACCTGCCTTAATTCAACATTAAAACGTTATGATCTCGGTTCCCGCCTCGGCCACCGATATAAATCCTTCGTGGACACTTTGAAGCGGATCGCCAAAGCTAATTCTGTTGTGATTAATGCTCCTTGCACATTTCCACTCTAGCTCATAACTGCCAACTTACTTATGCATTTTTCTAACAAAAAAATTAAATTAAACTCAACCTTATTTCCTTGTGATTAGGTTAGGATTGGTTTCGACCAACAGCACGTGAAGGTTGCTTATTTGAATACGAAGTACGACTTAAAAGTAACTCGCTACTGCCCGCTCGCGTTTCTCACGCAACTACTAACAATTAAACGTGCAGGAATAATTTATATTAACACACTACTTGTAGTTTGATTTGAAACACTAATCTCAATGCTAAAAGTTCACTTAAACTCGACATGTATTCCGCCTTACATCTTTTTGGCGTGCTCAAAAGGGGAAGACGTTCTCTGTTTAAAATATTTTTTAATTTTAAGGGGAAGTTTCAGATATCCTAATGTTGCCTGAAAATTAAGGTACAACATGGTCAATGACTGCAAATCATTGCGCCTTAAACTGCCTATTCTGCACTCCAAATACCCGAATGCCAACCACAAAGTTGCTTACCTCAGTCTATTCCCTAACGCTGGACAAAATTTTTGTCTACGTCAAATCTTCTAAGCTTATTTAGAGCTATTTCCTCTATTCTAAGGAGTACGCTATCCTCTGTTATACTTAGGAGTAAATTTTTACATATTACTTTTGTGATAGCCTAGCGGTTAGAACGTTGGTCTCCCCAACGTGGGAGCCCGAGTTCGAATCCTGGAACGCACCTCTAATTTTCAAATATTGTGTGAGTAACTATTAGAATTTAATTATCACTTGCTTTGGTGAAGGTAAACATCGTGAAGAAACCTGCACACCGGAGAGTTCTCCATAAAGCTCTCATGGGTGTGTAAATTCTACCAATCCGCACTTGGCCAGCGTGGTAAACTATTGCTTGTGCCCCTCACATAGTGAGAAGAAACCCCGAGTCTATCAGTGGGATGATTATGAGTTGTTGCTCTGATTTTGCTTTCTTTTAACACTTGCTTCGGTGAAGGAAAACATCGTGAGGAAACCTGCACGCCTGAGAGTTCTCCATGATGTTCTCAAAGGTGTGTGAAGTCTATAATACCAATCCGCACTTGGCCAGCGTAGTAGACTATTGCCTGTACCCCTCACAGAACAGCGGCAACAATTCCGGTACATTCAATTTGAGGGCCAACGCAATAACTCGTCGTTCGATAGTAGGGCGCGAGTAATGATGTCATTAGACACGGTAGCTTTTTGATTCATTAATGGCACAACTTAATCGAATCTTGTTACAAAAACACCTTAAAAACTTTCTACTATTTGATATAAAATTTAATATTCAGTTGCAAAATTTTTTGTAAATAGCCGACAGACGAGCTGTTGAGCCACCTGATGGTAAGTAAACAGGACCCATGGAGATCAGTTATAGTTACCAAATCATCACCAATGAGTTGCTGGCCAAAAAAGATACGGCAATTGCAAGGCCTCCAAGCACATCCGGACGAATTCGCATTGATTTAAATTTATATATCCATCCATCCATCAGCCTTTAGAAGTCCACTGCTGGACATAGTCCTCCCCTAATATACGCCACTCAGACCGGTCCTGAGCCTTCTGAATCCAGCGAATACCCGCTGTCTTCTTGAAGTCGTCGGTCCACCTGATCGGGGGCGTCCTGTGCTTCTTTTACCGAGGCGTGTGGTCTCCATTCGAAGACCTTTCTTCTTCAACGGTTATAGGTCCTTCGAACTATGTAGCCAGTTCATTGTCATTTCAGCCACCTAATTCTCTAAGTTATGTCGGTCACCCTCGTTCGTCTACGGATTTCATCATTTCTGATTCGATCGCGTAGAGAATTTAGTTACTTGTCGCCAAACATATAATTACCAAAAAATCACGCAATTTAATAGCTATATTTTATAGCTATAAGTAATTTGACGTAAATTTAGATTTTGTAATTTTATAAAGCCAATTTTTCTTACGAGACACCGACTTCTTATGTATGTATAGGTACTTGTACTTTCACAATTTCAAATAGCTCAACTTATGCAATCTCGATCGTAAACTATACTTAAAATCGCTCGAGTTTCGAAGAAACGAAAAGCAACATTACTATCGATCATTCGATTGGTATCTGTACTTTCGGTATATTTATCAGCATAATCGAATAGAAAATGAACATTTATCTATATTTACGAACATTTATTTATAAAAGCACCCTTCGCCGTCCCTCTACTAAAGTTTTCTCAGCGTAATTTCATATAAATTACTTAAAATCAAAAGGGAAATTAGAGTCTACGACTAATGTGCCATTCGCATGACGAACGGACGCCTTTACGTAACTTATTATTTTATTTTATTTCCCATTTTTTCCCTCGTTTGTGGGCGGTGTACGTTTAACTGTAATACGTCAACACGCTTCCGATGGTTACGATAATCGTTCTGGTAATTATCGGTACCAAATGACTTCTTCTATTTGTGTTGAATGGTACAGTTCACACGATTATACTCGTGGTACCAAACAAAGCCAGATTTAACTACAAATAATATAATCTCTCATAAAAAAATGTTACCTGTAATCTAAAGTTTATTGCAATGTTGCGTTTACCGCTAAAAAAACCCCATTTGTCATAGCGCCTCAATTCCAGGGTACCGCGCTCACCGTGAGTAATAGTGTTGGGATTCTGGGAGTTGATATCTCGAGTGACGTACAATATCGGCGTCATTTAGAGGCCAAGGTTAAGCTGGCCTCCAAGAAGCTTGGTGTCCTGAACCGGGCTAAGCAGTACTTCACTGCGAGGCACCTGCTTATGCTCTATAAAGCTCAAGTCAGGCCCCACATGGAGTACTGCTCGCATCTCTGGGCAGGGGCGCCACAATACCAGCTTAACCCATTTGACGCCATACAGAAGCGCGCGGTCCGAGTTGTCAACGACCCACGAGTCACTCACAGGTTAGAACACCTGAGTTTCAGAAGAGACATCGGTTCTCTCTGCGTGTTCTACCGACTTTACAACGGTGAGTGCTCCGAGGAATTGTTCGATTTGATGCCTACGTCTCTTTTCCATCATCGCACCACTCGCCGAGGATTGAAGTTCCATCCACATCGATTGGAGTCGTGGAGTACCACTACAGTCCGGTTCGCACGAACTTTTTTGCCACGTACGTGCAAACTGTGGAATGAGCTTCCTTCCGAGGTATTCCCGGAGCGCTATGACATGGGGCTCTTCAAAAAAGGTGTAAAAAGAGTTCTCCTTCAGGGCCGGCGTTGCATAGGCGATTCCTCTGGTATTGCTCATGTCCATAGGCGACGGTAACCACTTACCATCAGGTGGCCCGTCTGCTTTTTCGTCTGCCCTTCAGGCTATAAAAAAAAAGAAAATTTTATTAAAAATAAACGAGATTTAACATTCACATACGTATATCTAACACCATCTAGTGATGAATTTTAATAAAGTGAATATTCCATTTAACATTAATTTTTAGTTAATTGTTACCTAACTTACACGTATTTGCAGGTGGTCTACTACTTTATCATCATCTTACATAAAATTATTAAAGAATAAACTTAATGCGGTAATGTAGCTATCTTAATTATATTATTAAGATTACACCTAATATTTTATATTACACAGTGTAACATGTAACTTCATATCGCTTACACGCATTAATACGTACCTCCATTTATAACTACCAGTCAACGTGTGTAAGTTATGACGGGGTCCAATACTTGGGTAACAAACTACGGTGACCATCATTCTATTCGTAAGTAAGAATGTGAATATAATTACAAGACAATTATGTGAAGTCTGTTGGCACATTTTACAGTTGAACATTTGTCTTATTTATAAGACAAACACGAAAAATATGTAGAAAACTATACAATACTCCGTATATTTATTTTGGGTACCATGTGTACTTATTTAAAACGTTTTTATTGATTCATAATTTGACTAATTGTTTATTAAATATTTGGTGCAGTGGGAAAAATTGCCACTGAATTATTTACTTAATATATGTGTCGGAGATCATAAAATGTGTATTCGGATTGTGAAGATGGCAACACTATGCGAATTAACTACTGTCATCGTTGAAGTAAGACTGTAAGAGTGAAACGTCATTGTCACTCTGGCTGAACGTCAAACGAGCAGTCATCTTGTGGCAACCATCAACTGGACATCACAGGAGAACCGAGGAAAGCTTATTGACTTGCCAGCGACGAACGAATATTCTGGACGCCTAGACAAGAACGTAGTTACTTGAAGACGGAACGCGACGTGTGAATTGTATTGTGATATCAGATTGACGAGTAACAGGATCAGACGATTATGCGAGGCATTGGGGTGGCTGTAAGGGGTGATGGGAGGCCACTGGGCCGTCGTGCCCTATTATTTGTTGGCTGTTACTCGGATAATTGAAGACAATCAGTTCTAATGGCGTGTTTAATTATAACCAGTGTAAAAATGAGTTTCTGACTAAAGTGATGTAAACGCCCACTGTTGTTATTATTTCCCGAACCACCACCCAACACCAGCCAATTGTTTCCGTTATCAGAAGTGGCACGTAGCTCAAGCCCCAAGAAAAGGCTATCTGACAATACCTACTGCAATACCTACGGACCGGCAAACGAGACCCTGACGTTGGTTTGCAAAACGTTACGAAAAGTTTTACGAAGAAGTACATCAGCGAGTGTAACATCGATAAGTGAGTTTTATTATTGAAAACACGACGAAACAATTCGAGAAAACTAATGTAGGTATTTGAGAATGGAGACGAACGAAACTTGACGAGAATAATTTTACGATGGAATACCTACAGTAGCCCCAGTAAGAAAGAACTCCAAATAGTTCTGTGACCAAGTAATTCACGAGTTCTCAAGGCTCGTAAGTCGTAAGGCATCTGAATATCTGCTGTGTAAGTGTAGTAAGTGTACACAAGTGTTGTAATAAGTTCATACAAGCTTGCATTATTGTACCCGGGAAGCTGATATAAGTCCACTGAGGGACTTGACGAAGACTAACTGTGCTACTGCTACTGAAAATCAGGTGAACTGTATTGTTTTATGTTGGATTAATGTCTTGAAATATTAAGGACACAATTAATAGCTTGTGTATCTAAACGTTTTGGTTACTTACAATATGATTTGGATAAAGTCTGAAGTAGGTATAGTACTACTTCGTAAATATAAGATTGACGAATACAATAATAAAAGCTAAGATAAAACATTGGACAAAATTAGGTAGCTGTGTACCTACTGTTAATTTGAAAAGCCAATATTGGTTATTTAATTAGTTATTATCCTGAAAAGTTTTTATAGATAGCTGACAGGCTATGCTATTTTATGTTACCTTAAGTGGGGTTATGGTGCCAGTATAACTAAAGGAAACTTGTAGTAACAAGAACAGTACTCTTGTGATGTAGTTACAGTTCTATGATTTTAAAATCTTCCCAAAGAAACAGTACAGAATGGAAATATGGACTAACTAGCTTAACTACTTAGTATTTGCATAGTCTTGGGCAATACATTGTGTTGTTATGAGTTATTTTATAAAGTAAAAATAAAGTGCTTCATTTGCGAAACCCATGAGATAGGTACCTTTTGTGATGAAGATGGTATACTTGGTTGGTCACACTAATGTGACTAGGGTAAAAACAGTAACTTGTTACCTGTAGGGTAAAAGCACTCATTTGTTACCTGTAGGGTAAAAGCCCTCATTTGTTACCTATAGGGTAAAAACAGTGATTTGCTACCTGTAGGGTAAAGACACTTGTTTACGACCAGTAGGGTAAAAGTACTAAATTACGATCATTGAATAAAAGGAATTTAATTATTTTGTTTTCTTTAGATAAATGGTAAACAATGCATCACAGTTTTGATTTCATTAAGAATCTAACGTTTTGAGAGATTTAATGAATTTTAGTAAACTTACCGAACTAAGGTTAGAACCAGTATGAGTGTATTGTTTTTTTAGGACACTGGAAACGTTTTATAAATCAAGAACATTAAATCATTTTGTTGTTCTTTGCTTTGCTGTTTACTCTCGGTGCAGAAAAGTGAAGTTAAGGAATGGCGTGTTTGTTGTCGTTTGTTTTGTGTTTCAGTGGCAATAACGGCTGACGGTGGTTCGGATGATATTGAAATGAATTGGTTGCAATGAGAAACGTAACGACAGTAAACGCGAGTAAATGAGAACCGTGGAATTTTACAAAGAAAATATGTGTGTGAGAAAATATGTGTGATACCTACTCGCCTCACGCGAGATTTTAGTCGAGAAGCAATTATGATGGAAGTGAATAGTGGAACAGAGTATGTTACTACGAGTATTTGAAAACAGAACACGAGGACGTGTTCATTTTGTCAAAGATGGCCGAGGGAGTAATAGCAACCACGACACCAAACCAAATCAACAAACAAAAAAGAAAAAAAAATTTATAAGACGTGTCTTGGAGGGAAAAGTACTATCTTTCCATTTTGATTGCAAGAATCCGCATTTCAGGTTTTTCAGATATATTATGATGTTACAAACGGTGGACGGCAAGCATGTAAAATAACAAAGGATCGGAAAAATGTCATTAAGGTTTGAGGTTATAAGACAGCGATTTGGTATGGCATATTTTTTCATTATTCTTAACAAGATTGAATAATTCGATAGTGTTTTGTGTAGTAGGTATACACTGGAAGTCAAGCAGTGTAAATGGTGCTGTCATCTTGAACTGTCAAAACACCTGACATAATTTTCAGAGTTAAGATTTTGTAAATTTTATTTTGTGTAAGAATGTTGTGCTTCGAAATCCTGGAACATGCAAGGTTTTCCTTAAAATAAGATTGATTAGAAAGAACTGATTAGAATGGTGGTTTGCGTAAACTACAAATCGTTTCGTCGTATTTGTGCTTGATTCAACGAAGTATTATAAAGTCATTGTACAGTATCTTTCAACGCAATTATGATTAACAAAGTTTTTCAAAGTCAGTGCAAGTATATTGTTTTGTGACACCAGAAGCGTTCTGTAAATGATATCAAGAATTTTCAATTTTCAAACATCTTGATAATCTTTAATTATCGTCTACCTTCAGTTCAGAAAAATAACAATTAGACATTTCGTGTTTTTGTCTTTTGTTTTTTTGTGTGTGTTTCAGATAAACTAAGTGACAGTTGTATGGACATGTAACCTGTGAATATCTAAACGGTGACGAGAAATTACATCATTACGAGATAAAGTAGGACTGGCGTCAACTATGTGTCTTTAATTTTGTTGATACTGACGAGAGCGCATCGCGGCTCCTTGTACCGTGGCTTACGATGAGCATCGTCGGTGATTGTATGGCGACATGATATAACAGGTGATCTGTATTGATACTTTTGTAGCTAATTTTGATTACTGCTCACTGACAGTAATTGTTCCTTGTTGAGTTTGTGCTGATATTACGTAATGTCAACATATGACATTTGATGGTTACTTGAGTTTGTGTACTTGACGATTTTTGGTAATGAAGGCCACAGAGAGAATTTGGTGAGCGAAGTGAGCGAAAAATAACCTTTTTGTTATTTAAAAGTGACATGCAAAGATAATAATTCCTTTACTGATTTGTTGAACTGTTTTTGAGAATCTTTAAGACAGACGGGATAACACACTAAGAATTTCGTAAAATGTTCAGAGCAAGTGAACCGATTGTTGATTGTTTTTGATGAGTAGTAAGTAGTATGCAAGTCGCTCAGATAGCATGCAACTCCAGTCATTCGTAGGCGTAGGCGTAAGAACGGGCACTAGATATCCCGCCGCAGTGCGGCCACGACTGTGAGTGGCGTGCGTTTGGCTTGGAGTTGTAAGCAGTCGCTGTTGGAACTTCCGGAGGGAGGAAGTGAGTTGTTGTTGTTGTGATGTCGAACTGGGTACCGGATGGAGGTCACCCAAAGTACTGCCAGGTGGGCAGTATTGGTTATGTGAAGTATTGGGAGGTAGCCCACTTGATTGATGATGATGATGTATTGGGAGGTAGCCCACTTGATTGATGATGATGATGATGACGATGATGATGATGATGATGATGATCAGAGTATTGCATACAAACTGCTGACTTATCTTTGAGTGCCATGAAGCCTTTTTCTTGTAAAGTTAAATCGTGTTATCAGATTGTAGTTCTTGGTATTATCCCGTTCTGGCTGCTATGTGTTTTCATTATGAAGCCTTGGGGCTTGTGGTCAGGGAGGCCGAGTGGGAAACTTTTACTTTGCGAAGGTTATGTCTTTTCCAGGTGGTCCCCTGCTGCCTCACCGAGGACGGTGAGATTGTCACGATGGCCGTGTCGGAGATCATAAAATGTGTATTCGGATTGTGAAGATGGCAACACTATGCGAATTAACTACTGTCATCGTTGAAGTAAGACTGTAAGAGTGAAACGTCATTGTCACTCTGGCTGAACGTCAAACGAGCAGTCATCTTGTGGCAACCATCAACTGGACATCACAGGAGAACCGAGGAAAGCTTATTGACTTGCCAGCGACGAACGAATATTCTGGACGCCTAGACAAGAACGTAGTTACTTGAAGACGGAACGCGACGTGTGAATTGTATTGTGATATCAGATTGACGAGTAACAGGATCAGACGATTATGCGAGGCATTGGGGTGGCTGTAAGGGGTGATGGGAGGCCACTGGGCCGTCGTGCCCTATTATTTGTTGGCTGTTACTCGGATAATTGAAGACAATCAGTTCTAATGGCGTGTTTAATTATAACCAGTGTAAAAATGAGTTTCTGACTAAAGTGATGTAAACGCCCACTGTTGTTATTATTTCCCGAACCACCACCCAACACCAGCCAATTGTTTCCGTTATATGTATTGTACTGATTGAAATAAATTCTTTCAATTTAATCCGTTGATTGATCTATAAAATCAATAAAATGGCTAAAATCTAAATCATAGGCTTAAAGTAATATGAATAATATTTTGACAAGCAGAACAAATGTCGTATTATATAAAACTGTCACCTCGTGTTTTTAAGTCAACCCAAACTATTTGTCCGTTTACACCAGCGATATGGACGCACTACTAATAACCATACCCAACCTTGATTGACGTATGGTTTTAGGCAGCTAATGTAATTACATATCTTAACGGAATTTTAATAGACAATACTTCATTGCGGTCTCCGATACACCTTTCATACCACATTATTACTTAATCAATAGTGTATATTTGACATTTCTTTCATATTATTATATTAGACGTAAGCTTTTATTAAACGTCAGTGCCAATAGTCTCACACACATACTTATGGCTCCCACACACATCACCGAACTATTATTTTCACCGAATTATTTTCAGGTGTTTTATTTGTGTATGTATATATACTTACAGAAATAAAACAGAAACAAGCAAGACTGTTGTCTGCTCGATAATCAAACCCGGGACCCCTCGTTTCGCCGCATTGATACTACAAACTGAAAAACAGGGTCTTCAATCTAAAGCTGGTCATCAATGTATTAGTAATATCTACAATGAGAATGTAGCTGCCCGACGCAGCTATCATCCCACGAGTACCTCCTTCACATTATTGCGTAACAATTTCTAATGTTCCGACCTTGCTAATTTTATTACCTTTTACACGTGTTCGTCCCTATTGGTCCACGTCAACCAACCCTTTTTGTAAATTAATTCTAGCATTTTTCTTATTGGTCGTTCTTGCCGACACTGTATGTATATAAGCCGTGTATTTTTACAATAAAGATTATTCCTCTGATAACCAGCAGAAGAGTATCATTAGTACTACGTTTTACATCCCTAAATTGGTGACCCTCCGAAGAACATTCTCCTCTGAAGAAACTCTGTCCGAAGAATCTCTGAAGATCCTTCACGGAAGAATCCCTGCTGGAAGAACCTACGCCGGTGACTCTCAAGCAAGTCACCCGACACGAGGAATCCCTGCTCGACGAATCCCTCGTCGAATCACTGCGAGCGACACCCTGCTGATCCGTCCCTGCTGAAGAAGCGTTTCACACTAGGCCTACCTACCTACCGCAACCTGTCGTCAATCCATCGTCATGGAGAAACACGCACAGCACGCCGAAGCCACTTCCCAGCCACAGACCCAATCAGCAAGTCCACAGCCGCAGCAACCCGAAATCGCTGGAATAGCTCTTTCCATGCGTATCCCGCCATTCTGGAGAGACAAGCCACGTCTATGGTTCATTACTTTTGAGGCAGCGACCAGCGAACTCAAAAAAGGACAAAACCAACTCGCCCAGATGGTTATTGCACAGCTGGAGAAACAAGATATTGAGCAGATATCAGACCTGCTATACGACCCGCCAGCTACAGAACAATACATCACATTAAAGAATCGACTCATATCGGCTTACGAGGAATCAGACAACCGCCAACTTCAAAAATTACTATCAGAAGTCGAGTTAGGTGACCAAAAGCCTACGCAACTCCTTCGACGAATGCGAAGCCTGGCTCGAGACAAAGTTCCAGATTCAACTCTCCGACTCATGTGGTCAAACCATTTGCCGCCACACGTCCGTTCAGTCCTTACCGTCAGCGAATCATTCTCCACGAAAACATCGCTCGACGAACAAGCACTTCTCGCCGACAAAATGATGGAGAACACGAGTAATCACATCGCAGCCGTCGATTCATCAAAAAATTCTGAAACGCAATTTCTAATCGAAGAAATCCGAAAACTATCAATTGAAGTTGCCGCTATCAAGAATTCACAGAATGCATTCCATTCATTCAAAAGTTACGACTCGTCACAAAATGGTATTACGCCGCACGCGTACAATAATAATAGTCGAAGACCATTCGCCCGCCAAAACCGACATCGATCTACGAGTCGCGATACGTCGATATCTACGCGCCAGCGAAGCGAGTCAAGATCAACCTACTGTTATTATCATCGCCGTTTTGATTCAGAAGCCCGGAAATGTACGATGCCATGTACTTTTAAGCAAGAAAGTACCAAATCGGAAAACTGAAACATACGTTAGCCGCGGCGGATCCTAACGTATCAGATATCAATTACCGCCTATTTATTACCGATAAGAAAAACAACATGACGTTTTTAATCGACACAGGAGCCAATATATCGGTTATACCTCCGTACAAAGGTCAACAACAAAGCCCTTTGAAATTTCAACTTTACGCGGCGAATAACACAGTTATACCTACTTACGGAGAAAAAACCTTGGAACTCGATTTTAACTTACGTCGACCATTCAAATGGAAATTCATCGTAGCGAAAGTAAGCAAACCTATTATTGGAGCCGATTTCCTACGACATCACCAACTCATCGTTGACTTGAAGAATCAAAAATTAATAGATGGTATTACCAACCTATCATCGCAGTCATACGTCGAAGCATCAAACATACCTACTATCCGAAGCGTCGATATTCAAGATAAATACCACAACATTTTATCGGAATTCCCCGGTACTACAAGAATTTCATCAATGAAACTTACATCCATTCATAACGTCGAACACTATATTGAAACTACGGGAGCCCCACTGCATTGTCGTGCACGCCCAATCGCCCCACATCGATATGAAATAGTGCGAAAAGAATTCGAGAATATGATTGAACAAGGTATTTGCCGTCCAAGCAAAAGTCCTTGGTCATCACCACTTCATATCGTACCCAAAAAGAACGGTGACATCAGAGTTTGCGGTGATTATAGAAGATTAAACGCAATCACAACGCCTGACAGATACCCAATACCACGTATTAAAGATTTCACGTATCAACTGTCACAAAAAAATATCTTTTCAACCATCGATCTCAACCGAGCATATCAACAGATCAATGTTCGCGAAGAAGATATACAGAAGACCGCTATCATCACTCCGATGGGACTATTCGAATTTCCCAAGATGCCACCTGGATTACGGAATGCAGCTCAAACGTTTCAACGTTTTATTCACGAAGTTTTACAAGGCCTGGATTTCGTGTATGCATTCATTGACGATCTTCTAATCGCAAGTTCCGACGAAAAAACGCACGAACAACATTTACGTACCGTGTTACGTCGACTGGAAGATAATGGAATCACCATTAATCCATCAAAATGCGTATTTGGACAACCTGAAGTGAAGTTTTTGGGTTACTCTGTCAACAGCCAAGGAATCAAACCGCCTGTTGAAAAGGTATTGGCAATATCACAGTTCCCGAAACCGCAAACGATCGAAGATCTTAGGCGTTTCCTTGGAGTTATCAATTTCTACCGTGACCACATTCCGAAGGCCGCCGAACTTCAAGCTCCACTCCATGCCTACCTCCACAATTCAAAGAAGCGTGATAAAACTATAATTCAATGGACCGAAGACTCAACTAAGTCATTTGAAGCGTGTAAAACTGCTATTTCAAACGCTACTTTACTCGCCCATCCATCGCATCACGCAAAGCTCGCTATTTTCACCGACGCATCTGACCTATCCGCTGGAGCCGTTTTACAACAATACATAGATGACAAATGGCAATCACTGGGATATTTTTCGAAAAAATTTTCAAGCACGCAGCAAAACTATAGTACATTCGATCGAGAACTACTCGCCATCTACATGTCTATAAAGCATTTTCGAAAAACTTTTGAAGGACGAAGCCTGATCATCTACACTGATCACAAACCGATAACTTACGTACAGTGGACCCCCGGTAATCCGGCCCCTGTCTAATCCGGCACCCCCTGTAATCCGACATGGCCTATTTATTTATTATTGAATATTTTTTTGACAATCTTCGCTAATGCATGATTGAACAAACTTGTACGCACCACCACATTGTGCTCGACACGTAGGGTATTGTTTTGATTCTGATTGCTTGTATGATTGATATATGAAGTATGATTTGTACTTCAAACTACATAATATATAACATATATAATCTTATCATTGGATCTGTAAATTCTGTAATTTGTTGGATTACAAGGTACTCTTTTGTAAAAAAATCCGGATTATAGGGGGTTTTAGGCAGTACTCTATAATCCGACAAATTCGCTAGTCCGACACTGCCCTGCAAAACGTTTGTCGGATTACTGGGGGTCCACTGTACTTCGAAAACCTCCTTCAACGTCAGAGACACCGCGCCGAGCAAGACAACTGATCTTCATTAGCGAATTTACAACGGATATTCGACACGTCAGCGGAAAAGATAACGTTGTTGCCGACGCATTAAGCCGCATACCTATAGAGAGTATCACATGCCCTACCGCTATTGATTTCGAGAAGATCGCCGAAGCTCAACAGGAAGAGAAAAGTACCATAGAGCAACTTTCGAAACAGAGTAATCTATCACTCAAACTAGTTACTCTACCACATTCGCAAAAATCTATCTATTGCGAGACATCAACAACATTCATTCGACCATACCTACCAGAGAAGTACCGACAACTCGTTTTCAACGCGCTACATAATGTCAGCCACCCTGGTATACGAACTACTCGAAGACTGATAACACAAAAATATTTTTGGCCGTCAATGAATACTGATGTCGCAACGTGGGCAAAACAGTGTATTCCATGTCAACAATGTAAAGTACAGCGCCATACAACAAGCAACATTACATCGTTTCCATCAGCTGATCGTTTTCAACACGTCCACATCGACGTAGTTGGACCGCTTCCATCATCACCCGAAGGCTACAGATACCTGGTTACAATGATCGACCGAGCAACCAGATGGCCCGAAGCGATACCTACAGACGACACATCAGCCGAATCAATCGCCAAAATATTTTACGAGCATTGGATTACACGTTTTGGTTCACCGAAGTTACTAACAACCGATCAAGGACGAAACTTTGAAAGTCGCCTTTTCAACAAGTTACTGAACATCATGGGAACTCAAAGAATACGTACAAGTCCGTATCACCCTCAGTCAAACGGTATGATAGAAAGATGGCACCGAAGTTTGAAAACCGCACTGAAAACTCGTCTATCAGAACGTACTAAGTGGATAAACGAATTACCTACAGTTCTCATGGGTTTACGCGCAATACCTCGTTCAGACTCAGGTATTAGTGCAGCAGAACTTATCTACGGTTACAATTTACGTTTACCATCCGATTTCTTCACTGCAAGTATAGATGAGGAACAAAATCTCGACTACGATTACGTCACACAGCTACGTAATACTATAAACTCGATGAAACCATCTATACCTACAACTTCACACAGTAACAAGAAACCGATTTTCATTCATAAGAATTTACAAACCTGCGAGCAAGTTTTTATAAGGATTGACGCCGTAAAAACCCCTTTAATGCCTACGTACGAAGGTCCATACAAAGTATTAGAGCGGAATAGCAAAACTTTTAAAATTTTGTTGCCCGAGAGACGATCTGCAGTTATTTCGATCGACCGTCTCAAGCCTGCCTACACAATCAGTACTCCAGAGAACTCAGATCCTGAAGCAATCACTCAAGATACCTCAGCTACATCACCACAGTCACTAGCGAAAACCAACGATGGAACTACAAGTACCTACGCAAGCTACAGTACTTCGTCAAGCCCAGTTCAGTCATCGATTCTGAAGACCACTAGAATTGGACGCACCAGCAAGCTTCCGGTACGCTTTCGCTAGGGGGAGAGTCATGTAGCTGCCCGACGCAGCTATCATCCCACGAGTACCTCCTTCACATTATTGCGTAACAATTTCTAATGTTCCGACCTTGCTAATTTTATTACCTTTTACACGTGTTCGTCCCTATTGGTCCACGTCAACCAACCCTTTTTGTAAATTAATTCTAGCATTTTTCTTATTGGTCGTTCTTGCCGACACTGTATGTATATAAGCCGTGTATTTTTACAATAAAGATTATTCCTCTGATAACCAGCAGAAGAGTATCATTAGTACTACATTACAACATCACTAAAAGAACCTTTGGTAATGTCTATAGATTTCAGGTACCACGTATCATGACATGACCATTCGCTTGCCCGTACATCATTTATATAAACTTTTAAAAACATAACTACGAGTAGATACGTTACAGGTTGTTAAGGTAGGTGAGTATACTAACTCTTTATAATTGAACATATTGAGATTATGTTAATACAAAAATACATCCATTCATGAGTAACAGTAAATCGGCCTATCTCTAATCCAAGGCAATGCACTAATTTTGCCGGGAATTATTGAAAATGTTCAGAATGAACCAGCCTTTTAGTTTCACGTAATCGAAAACCCTATATCTATAAGTAAAGAGTTCTTTTTGCGTTGTATATATTGTCGTGGGTTATTGCAAGCGTTTAATTTTATGTGGACAATGAAAGTTTGAAAGCGGCTACCTGGTCGTACCTCGTACCTTCCTAGAACACTGTAATAGCGAAATCACAGAAGAGGAGGTAATCCTCTCTGTGGAACATTCGATCTGCAAAGATAAATTGATATTTTAAAACTATGGTTAGGGTTGTCGCAAAATGTAGTTAATGGAATTTAATATTTAAAAAGGACATTAAGACTAAAACCTTTTTATCATATTTTGTTTATCCTGACCATATACGTTAAAACTTTTACATGCCTGGGATACATTTTTCCTAAATAACTTTGGCCATACGTTCAGTTGGGCGCGTAACAAGCTTCAATTCAATGCTACGTGCTTACACCAAAATCAACTCTGTGATTTGAATTTTATAAAATGACTGTTTTATTTTAGAAAACCGCCGCCAAACGACTCGTCGTGTTCCGGCTGGGGGCTTGAGAGCCAGTTCTTTCTTTCTTTTTCTTCTTTCTTTCTTGGCCGGCAATGCATCAGTGATGCCTTTGGTGTTGCTGATGTTCATGGGCGGCGACAGCCACTTACCATCAGGTGGATCGTTAGCTCGTTTGCCGACTATTTCCATAAAAAAACCTAAGGATTTAGTACTGTACGTAACATTAATTCGAATGCCTTAGAATTAAACTTTAGTAAAATTTAGTAAGGTCCCGAAAATCAATTCAAGATCAATAACTTCTTCTTTTAAACACATAGGCATGTGCTAGAAATAAATAGTAGAAAAAAATGATATTTTTTGTGTCGATGTTTAAGTAATAAAACTTTACCAACCTTTTAAATTTTAGGCCTCTGCAAACTGACACCGTTCTTTAATAACTCGCATAGATCGTTATTTAAAAACATATTAGCTTCGTGTTAACATAAAACGACATGTTTGACTATGTAAAGCTTAGCAAAAAGTACATAAACTTTCCCATCATGGCAGCCCTGCGTGCATTTTTCGACACCGCCGACCGATTACCAATTTCATCGAGCGGCGTCACAAAGTCTGCAGCACGCCGGAAGGATTACCTCGCTTTTTGCGGATTAGTGAAACAAGGGACTCTACCTGCAGACTGCCAATGAACATCGTGTATCGTAGCGGTGTTTGGCTAGTTTATTTGCAGCTATTATATTACCGGTTACAGATTAAGTAACAAACAATAAACAAAATGGATTAATTACAGCCTGCTTGCTTGAAATCGCATCTATGATTAGATTAGATGAAGACTAATCGAATTTTGACTGACCTTTCTACAGTCAATAAGGTCTCGCTTCTGGACAGAACTTTTTGATAGAAGCGAGACCTTAATATATTACCGGTTACAGATTATTTAATAAACAATTAACAATATGGATTAATTATATCCTGCTTACTCGAAATCGCATCTATGATTAGATTAGATGAAGACTAATCGAATTTTGTCTGACCTTTCTACAGTCAATAAGGTCTCGCTTCTGTCCAACTTTATGATGCATTTGTTTCAGATGAACATATTGTTCACATACAAGTAAGTAGAAACTTATTGCGAAAACTCTAACAGGTATAAAAACAAACATACCTTATGTAATCCTATAGACGATAGCCAACATAACAAACACCATATACCTCTATATACCGCCAAAAGTAACAGAACACCTCCAATTTTCCAGTCTTTGCCTTTCATATTAAGCCGTACGTACGCCTATCATACGTATAATTGACCATAATGAAATGACAAAATATCGGAGGTGAATAGGACACGAGATACCGACCAATTACTGCACTCGCGCAGTTGTTTATCAGGCGAGCTTACTCATCTTAGCGTTCAATTCACACCATCATCTCACAAGTGTCGGGAGAGACGTTAGCGTCGTTTTTTACGCACCGTCCCAAGGTGGGAACTGACAGCGAGTTCCCAGTAACGTTAGAAAAGGTGCTTATTATTTTATGTATTTTTACGATATCTTTTGTTATATTTAATTGGAAACGGCTTTAACTGTTTAACTAAGTCTGTCACACCTAATAGTCAAACGTTTAGCCGTTTCATACACTTACATTTAATTGTGACCAAGATCCAAGCAATATTATCTTATTACCTACATATCTACCTTTTAGCAACATTTCTTAGTTTCTTGATTGTAGTAGTAAGTTGATTGCTTATTTCAGTATCTTACTGATTCCACATGAAACTGCAACATTAAATCAGGGATATCTTGTTATTGTAAAATCATTCTAATCACAATGATTCTAAACTTTTATGATTTTACTACTCTGATTGCTTTAAAATTCATACAATAAAACTATAATACAGTATATATTCCAATAAAAGCAGCTCATGTCCCTTCAACATCTAAGAAAAGGCTCATGATCTTCTTTTTTCTTCAATCATAGTTAAAAACAATCTCGACCAAATTACCTTTAAAAAAACGAAACCATAAATCTATGCATTCACTCAGAAGCTAGGAATAGATGCTGCTCTTTGTGTCTGTCTCTCAAAGATACATACAAAGTCACATGTTAAACTTATATCACCGGCGACTATAAAAACACCCACTGTTTACGTCGGGAGTGAAAAATGTACACATTCAGAAACCGAATAGCCCATTCAGTGATTAACAGTCGATTAAATTCAAATCCAAAATAATTTATTCATATAGGTATCACTGATACACTTATGCATGTAATTTTTTGGCTTTTTGGAAAGCCTTAGATTCATTTTATGAAGTGAAGGAAATCAAAGCCTAAAGAATTACTGCATGCTAAAATATTTATTTAAATTACCATTTCTCAATTTCATGAGTTACTTAACTTAACCTAATCCATAATGGTAAACGCTAGCGTCTGTTACTCGGCCTACAATCTCAGCTTGTCGTTTTGTTGGCTATCGGCCGATGTCGAACGTCGGCGGCTTCAAAGCCTACGTACAGCCTGCGTCGGTGACTTGCGTTTTGTGCCGACCGTCTCAGTGTTAAATTTTCCTCGTCCTTACCTCGTACCTTAGAGATCCCAATATTTTTATTTCGATCAATAAACACGACGGGAAGAACTAGTAATAAGGACATCAGTGAATCATAGCAAGGGTTACTATAGCATAAATGAATATTTAAATGATACGGATGCTTGGAAATGACTAGCTAGGCAACCAGTTCTGCACAGATTAGAGAATACCTATTTTTGTAATAGATATAAGTTTTATTTTTAAAAGATGTGCTGAGGAGTTTCTTTACAGCCTTTCTTCTCCTCCATGACAAAGCACCTTTCCAAAAAGGTGATAGATTAAAAAATGACGTGCATAAGAGTATCAGTGATACCTACATGAATAAAAGATTATTTCATTTCATTGTAATAAAAATCTCATATAGTTTTCATATATTTTTCGTATATACACATATTTTTCGTACATACCTTTTACGTAGTGTAGAAGTTTTTAAGAGCAGTTTTCAGTGCCGGCAACCTTGTTAATACCTAATAGATAGAAGAGGAGGTAAATTAAATCAAAATTCGTAATAGGGTAAAAGCCGGATAGTTCCCCCCACAGTATACATGTCTGTGGTTCCCCCACTTTTCAAATAAGCTCTTTTATATGAAAATATGCAATTACTAAGAATAATGCAACATGTATATCAAAACATAGGTCTTTTATCTTTTATATTAGCCTATTTTTGTAAACATAATTAATATTGTTTTTGAGTAAATCATGTTTTATTTGACCTCTCAAAAAGCGGATACTTGCCTACTGTGGCGGATACTAGCCTATCGTTAAAAATGCTTCGGGGGATACTTGCCTCGTGCAAGGATAGAGGCCTCAATATGATTTTTTTAGACAGAAACAATCAATTTAATTACTTGGTCTTTTTTATTTACTGAGATTCTTTATTAAGTAAAAATTACAATATAATAGAACGTAAAAAATATTTTTGTTTTCTCATTTGAAGCTATAAAAATAAAACAAAAATAGCCTGGAAGCTTAAAAGTTACGTAAGTTATTAGTAAAATTACTATTATTTATCACAAAGAGAACAATATGGCAATCTTTGGCAGCAGCATTATTTCACACCAGATGCTAGGCTTTTCACTTTTCGACATTTCGGATGTTGCAATAATGTTGAAATAAAATGTTCAGTCAGCCATTTATAAAAAAGATCTGAAGAAATATATGCCAATTTCTTTTGCATGTAAACTTTGGAATAAGGCGGATGACCCTCAGAACTGGTTCGTTGATTCCTTTTTGTTTTCTTAATTCTTCGAACGCTGGTGCTAAACTATCTTCTGACCAGGTAATATGGCGCAGCATCACGCCTGATTTACACTTATACTTGCGAGGCATTTTCGTTAGATACCTAGAATAGCCCTAGTTAATGCGCTTTACCACCAATGACTACATCGCCACTTACCATCAGGTGGGATTGTAGTCAAGCATTAACTTATAAGATATAAAAAAACGCATGAAAAACTTACCTAAGTAGGTATTTATTAAAATAGGTTACAGCAATAATAATAAATGCTAGGATTAGGATAGGAAGATAGGTGGGCATACACAGTAGACATAACAAATAACGTCGGCTCCAAATGGGATTCGCACTCTGGACCCCTCATTCGGCAGGTACACTATGTAACGCTGGGCGAGAGAGCCAATAAGTTGGAGACAACATCAAAAGAAAATATTTGACTAGCTTGTTAAAGAATTTATAGTTATATTATTACTTTTGCGGATAATTTTCCCAAAGGCGACTATCCGCAAAAGTAAATGGGGCGACTATCCTTTTTGATACGGATACTTGCCCTTTACATTTTCTAAGTAAATAGTAAGAAATTAACAGTAAAACGTATTAAATACTATAATTTAAACTATAATGCATCCATAGAAACAAGAAGTCGACTAAAACCCAATCAGTATTAAAAAATATTCAATAGAAATTACATACCAAAATAATTTCGTCGCCCGTCAAAGTTTCGTCTAGGAAGATATTTGCTCACACGGACAAAACGAATGCATATACTCTGACGACTTACATGGCACTGAAGCCTGCTGGAGGGGCACTTCTTATTGTAGTAAAGTGTTAATGTCACCAACATCCCTAACATAGTGTATTCGAAACCGGGGCAAGTATCCCAGTGAGGCAAGTATCCGGGTTTTACCCTACACTGTAAATATATTATAATATTAAAATATTATAATACATATTGTCAAAAGTGAGCACAGAAAGATCTTCACAGAGATTTTCGTTAGGCTTACCTCAAATCATGCTTTACTTTGGTACATACGAGATAAACTCATGTTTTAACATACCGAAGTATCCAGAATAGTTTTTGGAATCCTACTATTATATTGTGTGAAAGTTTGTTTGTAAAGATGTACAGATGTTTGTTGCTCTTTAACGAAAAAATACTGACCGGATTTTCATGAAATATAGCACTCAAACCATGACCTAGATTCTAAATTAATCTGGAATAAGGAAACTTACTTTATTATCTCGGCAAACGCGGGAATATCCGCGGAAGACCGCTAGTATAGCATAAAAGCGAAGCTAAGTAGATACACAACACAAAGTGGAATGTAATTGAAGACGAATTTCTCCAAACGTTTTTATGGCGACCTCTTCAACATTGTATTAACTACCAGGATCGCATAACTCTATCAATTATAGACTGGAGTCGTCTACCTGGTCCGAATTACATCCGTTCGGATATCCTAACATAATAATCGACTTCCTACCGTTACACCCAAACATACTTGGACGGGAATACTCGAAAAAACGCGTAACCTCTTATTATTTCTAATCTCCTAAACAAAATCTTTGAGCGGGTTAAGCTCGAGCGGTAGTTTCCGCTCTATTGTCCTCTGAAAAGAGGACGGCGAAATGATAGGCGTATCAGAGAAAACAATCCTTGAACAAGAATATTGCTTTATTTGCGCTTTATATGTACGTTCATACTTAGATAAATTATTGAACGTAACATGAAATCTATGTAAATTAGCTGAAAATAAATCGCTTAATATCAAATTACCCGAAAATCTTGATAAAAATTTATACGAAAAATGCTGTGTAATAATGAACGACAATAATAATCAGAATAAATACTTTTTTCTGTGTGACTTAATTATATCTTTATCGTGTAGATATTATTAGATACCTAACTATCGTTGTCTGTAGTACTTTCAGTTTCTTTGTACACTGTTTAACTTTAATAACAAAATGCATAATTTTTCCCGTTGCTACTTTCAAAGATTAAATCTAGAGAGGCCTAAAATAACGAAGGATATTTTATTTTAAAGTAGGAAGATGCGTTTTATCCCCAGTTGTGCTATCTTCGACTCGACAACAAAAATTGCAAACATAGGTAGGTACTACTTTTGTAATGTAGTTTTGTAAATGTCAGTAAATAGTTTTAGATATATATGTGACAAATGGGATTTCAGAGAAACAATTTCAGTTTATTTTTTTAAATAAAAAATAAATACTATTTGATTCTTAAAATAATAAAACGGTAACTACCTACTTATCACATTGGTTGTAAAGAGTTCCCGCCTCGATACTGCCAAACACATTGAACGCTCGCGTCGGCCATTTTGGCAAACGTCATCTGGTACACGTGCAGACGTTCGGTGTAGTCTTTCAGTGGAAACCTAACCCCGCCTTTCGGTCTCACGCTGAAGCAAAAAACTGGTAACTAAACACCAGTGGGGGACTGTAGATGGAGGGAAACCGGTGGGATAAAACAGGATATATAACTTGATATATGTGTAAAGGAATGGGAGCTGAGAAGTATTTACTAGTTTTCAAGGTGCTAAATGTTGTATAGAGTTTTATTCTCAAACAGAGTACCTATTACAGTAATTAATAACACGAAGATTAGGTATTAGGTAAGTATGTACCTACCCAAGTTGTACAAAGAACTTATATGATACTTTTATACTAACAGCCAGCTTACAATATTTTGAGGACGACGTCAAAGTTGCGTTGCGTAAAATTCTTAAAAGAGTTAAATTCTCAAAAATAGTTTTAGTAGGTATCAATATTTCAAACTTTACAAAACATGACTTCTGTGTTTGAAGTTAACTAATAAGCTTAAATTAAAAGTTCGTCATAGACCACATCCAACAGAAATTTTCATGAAGAATTTTAATGTAAAGAATTTTACGATTAACTATCGAGTTGCTTCAGATTATTCAAGCCAAGCCAAGATATTCTTATATTCTGTAGGTACCTAAATAAAATAATCATCCAAAATAACCAAAGGTAAATATAATATAATAATGGTGCATTAAACTGTAATAAATCAAAATAAATCAATAGAATGAATGAAGTTTGCAAATAAACAGTTGGGTCAATTACGTCGTCATAAGACTTAATAGAGTTAATTCAAAAGCTTGTACAATTTGATCAAATCTACGGACAATAACGACAAAATCATGTGTTCCATTGTAGGCGCCAGTGAGCCAGTGACCTAATGTTTGTTCCACACATAATTACGGTAATCGCTGACACAAAAGACACACGGCTGACAAAATGTTCGCGACTATTGATATTACAACAATATCACGCTTTTAAAACCTATCCAGCATAAGTTGATCTCGCCACTGGGACCGCGACGCACAAAAGTACTCCATACAGGGGTAAATGAACTAAGCATCAAAGGTCTTAATAAATAGGTCGCATCATAAAGAACTATCGCGTGAATTGTACACTTGTAAATCTCTTTGTTAACCGGCGCCCGCTTATTGTGTACTGACAATACGACGTGTAAGAATGTTTTTTAGGAATCCTTCATTCATGAAAGTTAGATGCATCGGTTTTGCGGCAAAAGCTCTGATAATGTAACCTGTTGCTGAATGGTCGGCCGTATTGAAAGAGCAAATTGAATTCATTCACTTCAAAGGCGTGTTGGTTTATGGTTTTTAATATTGAATAGAATCGTACAAGTGCAGTTTTGTGGACTTACAATTAGTATTATCATAATAAAATAGGAGTTTGAAGGTGCGTTAACCTAACTATAGGGTATTGGTCCATATTTTTAAATGAGAGACGAGATTGAGATGCCAGGAGATCCTGTCGCAAGTTGCTGAACTCCGCTCAGATATATTTTATGATACGATACCAAGTGGTAAGCATTTTTACTTGGCTAAGTAACTACGAGTACCATCATCCTTGTAAAATCATCTGTATAAATGACCATCATTCTGTATCACAAAGCCAGTAATAAAC
Source organism: Thymelicus lineola (assembly GCA_963932265.1). Classification (NCBI taxonomy): domain Eukaryota; kingdom Metazoa; phylum Arthropoda; class Insecta; order Lepidoptera; family Hesperiidae; genus Thymelicus; species Thymelicus lineola. The sequence goes on along the minus strand of OZ010683.1, from coordinate 14,462,744 downwards.
GGGGCCACCATTGAAGTATAATATCGTAGAACAGACATCTCGAGCAAAACGTGTGTCCCGCCGGGAGGCTCTATTTTCAAAATTGAGCCCCCGTTCTCCTTTCAAAATCGAACGAATCCATTGAAAATTGAAGCCCATTGGCGCCAATTCATTGGGACACACGCCGTGATCGCGTTGTCGCTTCTATACGCTAGTAATAATACTTCAATGGAGGCCACGCTTCTTTCTCGGCCTAAGGTGTGGAAGAGTACTATGACTTACCACCAGGTGATACGTCTGCTTCATTGATGATCCTATTAATATTATAAATGTGAAAGTTTGTTAAGATGTTTTGATGTTTGTTCCTCAATCACGCCACAACTTTTTAACCGATTTGGCTGAAATTTAAAATGGAGATAGCCTATACCATGGATTAACATATAGGATACTTTTTATTCCGGAAATGTTCAAGGTTCCCACGGGATTTGTAAAAAATCGATCTCTACCGCGAGCAAAGTCGCGAGCAAAAGCTAATATTAATATAAATAGTGATATTTTAAAAATACTTCTATAATCAAGCTATTATTTTTTTGTGCTGTGCTGTTGGCTGCTAAGCAGTTCCCTCGTCTGGAACTCTGGAGCGAACGTTGAGCGAACGTTGTCACCATCATAAAAATGCATTGTCATCGGAACCAAATCACTTTGTGAAATTTTAACTTCTTAAAATGAGAAGAAGTAGTCTAATTTAGCTTTTAAGATTTTATTCATACATAATTATGAACTAAAAACTAACGAACAAAGAAATATAAATAAAAGTTTCTGAAAACCGTTTTTTAATTTCGTCTTTTGATATAATTAACATATCAATTGCTCATACGACATAATCGATCACTATCATAATGCTTAGCTATCTTGATAACATTGATATATCTGATTTACGCAATTTTGATGCCTGTCTAGGGCAATTCTCATGGAATATCAATTTCATCATGAAAATTTGAGAACTAATCCTTCTTTTGTCGTAATTACCAGTTCATGAAAAGAAAATCTCGCAACTAGCTGAGCAATGGATTGGCTTTAATTGTTTAATTGAAACAAATTGATGACATTTTATTTATCTCTTATTAATTTTTATTTAAATAGTCAACAAAAACCCACCGTCATTGAGGTACTCATGGACAACAATAACCAATGCCAATTTTTCACTTCTTAAATAAGATGTTGGTTACTAAGGAACCGTCTCCCGGTAGCCTTCTGTTCCTTCAATTCATGAGGTCCTCTGCGGGGTACAGACCTTGGCATTCGTAATTAGCCTGAAGTGGACTGTACAATTCCTTCTATGAGAATTTTTCTGTTTCATCTGTGATATACTTGCAATAACTTTGTAAGTTACTGTACACAAGAACTCAACTTCTATTTTGATATTCATGATGCATTCGCCAATAAGACAACATACGAGTACGTACCCACAATATATTTCATCTAAGTGAAAATAACATCACAAATAAGAGAATTAAACGTAAGTATCCGTCAAAATGGCAGGAATTATTTAAAACGACCATCTTGACTGCACATACATGTATTGCTATTTACATTCACCTATGTAGCTTGTGCGTGTGGTTTGGATATGTATGTGCATAAGCATGTTTACTGGTGTGTGTGTGTGTGTGCGTGGAAGCTGCGCGTGAGATTTGAACGCGCAGCTGCGGTGGCCAGGTGTGCGCCGAACCCCCGGCCCGACTCGCGGTACAGTCGCGTACACATCTGTATGCTATGATTTATTTTGGTTAAATAATATTGACAAAACAAGTCGGGTAGACTGGTAGGTCTGTGCTGGTTTTATTTGGTTTTATTGGTTTTAATTGGGTAGTTTATAACTGAGTAAAAAAATGTTATTTATTTATTTATTACACGTTATTGCACACCAAATTTACAAAGTTAGAAAAGTTTTACAATTTTAATATGATTTGTGCACAAAAGGCGATCTTATCGCTAAATAGAGATTTCTTCCAGAATATTATTTCTATATGTATTAAGATTTTTAGAATATAATATTTTTCATTTCTTTATTAAAAGTAACAGAGAAACTATTTTAAAATTTCGAATGATTTTGCATCATCTTTGTTAACAGAATTGTTAATTTTGTTAACTATAAGGTATGCTTTCAGTAAATTTTGTAGGCCAATTACACAAAGCTGATCAAGTTATTAAACGGTTGTTTAAATAATTACAATGAAAAAATTCCTTGACTCTTTCTAAGTAGGGATTTGCTTCAAAATACTTTTATATTATTTAAAAACAAACTTGCCATCTTATGATATACAGACAACGTTGACTACACCAAAAGCGTCACCGACGAGTTGCCAGCCCATAAGGACACATTGAACCTAAGACAGGTTCAAACCAAAGTTACCAAACTAGATTCAAAGGTATCCAATTAAGATATGATGCAGTCTATTACATTCCTCTTAAAATCCTCATATTATCATAATGTATTATGATGATTTAAATAAAATTTATCATTAAAATAAATTATTTCCTCGACATTATTGTTTCGACTCGACTGTACCGTACTACCCCATCAAAATCTGTGAATGCTTGCACAAACCCGCTTCCATGACATAAACAGTCCCCCAAGTATCGTATTTATTCCAGCCACGGCACTCGGAACGAAACACCGTACTTGATGGCGAAACCCTTATGGGGGCCAGTCCCCGGCTCCCCGCTAGTAATTATCCTTCATGTTTTATATCTGATTTTTCGTGAATTATTATTTTTGGTTTTGGACATTATTACGCCGGGACCAACCACGCCAAAGCAAACAACAATGTACTTGAATGCAGTGTTTCGAAACTTTAGCCATAAAGTGATGACAAAATTATAATCAGTATTTATAAGCTTCGCTTAATTACTATTGTTTAAGGTTTGAAGATAATTCTTCTGAACTGCAATTATATTTAACCACCGAGTATAATACGTATTTTTGTGATCCAAGATGTCTTTCCTTAAATAATTGTTATACACAAGACTTTTGTTTAGTAAATAACCTATATAAATAAATGAATTCCCATTTAAAAATTATTCCTCTTGGTTGATGATGACGCATGCAGCATCATTTTATGAAATCAAAAGTTAATCATCATCGAACGGCACTCACTATAACTACTTTTTCTTGAAGTGTTTTGACTATTAACATATATAATTTCTGAATAGGTAGAACGTATTAATTTTAATCTATTCTAATATTATAAAGAGGAAAGATTTGATTGATTGCATTGAATAGGCTCCAAAACTACCGAACCGATTTGAAAAATTCTTTCACTGTTGGGAAGCTACACAATCCCCGGGTGACATAGGCTATATTCTATATTTTTTTACTATTATTCCCGAAGCAAAGCGAGGGCGATATCTTAGTTTATAATAAAAAGCCAGATGTTAACTCACAATTTTCTTACAGTGAGTATTTTTTTAACTAAAACTAAGTAAGAACACACGGACGGAAGGGGAGTTGTCGTTCACCTATTTACTGCGCCGTGTTTGAAGGACAGCTGCCGAGTGCCGACTATACAGAAACTACGAGTACTACCATATTACATACATTATTACATACTCGGATCGGGAAGTAACTCTAAACTTGAGTTTAGTTAACTTGCGTTTAACCAAACAATTCAATCCGTGTAGTCAAAAATATTTGACTACTCTTATTTTTGTACATAGGTAGGTATAATATCTTATCATTGCGTCTAGTAATAATTTCTGATTGTAGTGTTATATTGATGGTTACCCATGACAGTAAGTAAAACCAACTAGCATTGATTTGCTTACCTGTAATTTTACTTTAGCTTCAACTCATTAATGGCCCACTGCTGGGCTCGGGTCTCTCCTCTTGCGGAGGCCTAGAGCTTCGAGAACCACGCTGCTCCAGTGCGGATTGGTAGAGTAGTGAAGATTGGTGGAGGAGATAATTTTACTTTAAAATTTATAAAGCAATTCAATGCGGCGGCAATTCTAGGCGGTGTTTGTTCAATTATAATAGTATACAATTTGAAAGATATTAACTTTATATCCAAGCACATTAGAGTCACATTATTTTTGTAATAATTGCAAAAGTGTGGCGTCGGTCGGTCTAATTCACTAAACGATTAAGAGCGTGCGAGTCGCCAGCCCACACATGGTCGTCACTGGACATACACAATGCAATTTATATATCACGATTTTGTAGTATGTTCTTTTGCCATTCCTTCTCCTCAATGACAAAATACCTTTCCAAAATATACGTGCCTGAGTATATCGGTGATACGTACTATACACGAAGTTTACCTATATCATCTAGCCATGACTACATGGCCACTTACCATCAGGTGGGATTGTAGTCAAACATTAACTTATAAGATATCCTAAAAAACTCCTTTTCGATCGATGTTTATATTTAACACGTTCGCTACGTAAGGATTTTTAGTGTACTTTTTGCTGGTGCGTCATGTGGTCATATTGACTCAAACAGGACCTTTTTACAGTGCGTCGTGTGGTCAAATATGCCCTCATTCAGTTCTGTTCTCAATCAGTTGTTTTGCAATGGTGTATAAATCTCTCTCCTACGAAAGAAATACACAAAGTTAAGCCTTCCGCACCAGGGGAAAGAACGCTATTTTGTTCGCCACACTACATGAAAGTTCACTATGAGCCAATATGACCTCACAACGCAGCGAAAGTGTTTACGTTATGCGTTTTGTTTATAATTCGTAACACAGAATCTAGCTGCCGTTGGATGGCTGATCAGTAACAACGCCATCCTAATGATAATAATAATCTTGGTACATCCTATACTGATAATGTGGAAACATCTTCATCATCATCATCATCCGTCATATTTGACCTCATTTCTCTAGCATATGTAGTTTCATATTCCTTAGATTAATATCATATTCCTTAGATTATTTTAGATTTAGATGATTTTAAGATGTCATAATGTTTGGCGATATTTCAATGTTCTCGATAATTTCCTCGCTGTATGTCACGACACGAACGACAAGACTGATCGTGACATGTAAGAGGCAGTAGAGAGTAAGGCACGGCGCAGAGCACGGCGATTTGCCGCATTTCACGGCTCGGCGGCGGGTCACGGCGCGAGGTCACGCGCGCTAATGTCACGTAGCTTTCCATCTCCTCACGATCCGAAGACAGTTCAATGACAATTGGGCCAAGTGAACTAAGACCTGATTTGACTAAAACAACGAATTTTTCAATGACTTTTGACAAGTCAGTGCAGTCGTAGAGCGATATGGGTAACTTGAAAAGTTACTTAATAGCTTAGTAAGTTAGGGCGCTCTCATCCTACATGGTCCATAATCATCAAGTGGCATTAGGTATAGGATTGTCATCATATATGTAATATGTCTCAAAATGGATATATGTAGTATGTTATGGGACTAGGTGTAAAATTTTATAATAAAGTCCCAAAACAAATACATACGTGACTTACCGGTGGAATCTTTTAAGAAACGTGTAAAGGCTCAGCTCTTAGGCAAGGGCTACTATAGCGTAAATGAATATTTAAATGATAAGGATGCTTGGAAATAACTAGCTAGGCAACCAGTTCTGCACAGGTTAGAGAATACCTATTTTTGTAATAGATATGTTTTATTTTTAAAAGATGTGCTGAGGAGTTCTTTACGGATTTTCTTCTCCTCCATGACAAAGCACCTTTCCGAAAAGCTGGTAGATTAAAAAAAATTACGTGCATAAGAGTATCAGTGATCCTACATGAATAAAAGATTATTTCATTTCATTTCATTTCTCATTTCATGTGTAGGATGGTAACCCTTACATTCATAAACCCGTTCTAAAAATGAAGAAGTAAACAGCGACTTATACTTACACTTATATACTTAGAAAATATATTATTAAATAATTACCACCCGCTGCGATAGACTTATTGAGTAGCTGTATCTTCATTTTGCTTCGCATCAGCTACGAACACGATAAAATTTGCCGTTACCATGTAATTACCTCCTTGTTATATCGCAATGTAATAGGCATCTGAGGCCTACCTTTAGAGTCGTTTAAAAGTATTTTTCCGACAATTTCGTCGTAACCATATTCTAACCTGGTTGTCGACGTTATTATGATCGTCAACTTAACGTCGTCGTTAAAATGATTTCGTGATCAGCTGCTTCTATCTTAAAAATAAGCAGTTTTTGACCGCTCTGCTACTTAGTTCTCAAATCAACATATATACCATTACTCATTCTCTTCATCTATCATTTCATTACTATGAAATTGAGTATTCTCAATACTTATTTTCCTTTCTCCCTTTCTTTTTTTCCCTTCTCCTTCCTTTTTAGCGAACAATTATTTTGAGGCAACTAAATAATTCTTCTACCATGTTTTCGTATGAAACTCTATTTAATTTTACAAATAAAAGCTAAATACACTGTAATGTAGTTTATAAATTGCAAACATAACTGAATGAATATAGAAACACATGTACATTGCAAACACAAACCAGAGAATTAATTAACTATCCTAGTGACCTGCGACCAACCTACTGATTCCGTCAGCCGCCATTTTTCCACAGATGAGCGCGCGAACGCGCCCGTGACTTCCGTTTCCGGCGGCGCGCCTGCGCAGCATCCGTAGCCACCAGACCGATACATTTGATGCCTGTGAGTATAACGCTTTATAATATTATATTTATATAAAACAGTGGGAAATACTCGTAGGTTAGACAGTGATAAATTTTGGCCTGATTTAAGTCAGAGAAATGTAAGTAACAAACAATCAGATTGGTTTTTGTATCATCAAAAAGCATCCTGATGATTAAAGGACTTCCGACACAAATATTTGCCCCGCTCGGGAATCAACCTAGGACTTTCGCTTTATAGGCAGTGTCACTACTAACTAAGCTATGGGGTCGTTAAAACTAACAGGATTAATTTCGTGTATCCAATGATACATTAAGTAGTTAGTTAATCTTTGTTTGCTAAAAATATGCAGTCATAAAATTTTCCCAAGTCCATAGGAAATTTCTAAAAGTATTTTTAAGAGCATTGGATACTAGCCAGACCTATGGTCAGCAATGGACCGCTGTACTTTTTCCTATCATTGTACAGTACAGCATTGTACCTTATTATGTGCTGGCATGTACTTGCATCGTGCAACTTGCCATATCACATTTCGCATGTGAATCCAATTTGTCCGTCCGTCTTGTCACTTCCGACCAACTGACGAGACGACTGCCTTTAGACATTCTAATAACATTCGTGATTTTGTAAATTATGTTCAGATATTATCAAAATATTTCAAACAAAGTAAACATTTTAATAGGTACTACGCTATTAGGTTCAGAATGATTTTTTTTTTTCATCCTTCGCAACTGAGTAATAGACTAATGATCGTGGGCTTAAAGTGGTTTAAAGGTTTTGCTTGATAGCTTTAGCATCGGTAGATTTAAGTAACTAACTTTCCATTAATTAAAGCGTAATGATTTTAATGAGATTCTGTTGTAATTAGTACGGGAGAGCCATTTTACTAAGAATTTTACTGCTTATGGCTGTTGCTATGAGCTGTTGATCTTCAATTTTTTTATTTCATTAACAAATGTTAGAATCACAGCACACAATACAGACATAGTTCTAGGTGATGGGTTATGCAGATAAATGATACGTTAATTCGAGGATTAAAAGGGATTTATTCACAAAACAGTCAGAGAGCGAGTACATACGTCGAGAACAGAGAGCGAGAGACCGTAAGAGAGAGCTTAGACGGATACATTTTAGAAACGTCAAAATATGACACTGTCAAACTACATGACAAGATTGAATTGCGTTTATAACCATAGATAAATAATATGTTACAACAACACTAGGTACATGTCTGTGGCACATAAAGAAAATATACAAATATGTTTACAAGCAAACAATGTACGATCAATTAAAAATGAGCATCAATTAATGTTAGAAAGAAAGAAAGAAAGAAACATTTATTCCGTCGCAAGCATGCAACGTAACAATGCATGCACAATGCAATGCATGCAAAGTAGGATATAATTAAAAATTAAAATGAGATTGATTGAATTTGGAGTTGCAGCCGCCAACAGAAAAGGATCGCACTCAGAATATGGCGCAGTAAGTGGAAGGTATCAACCTACTACGCCTCTGATAGACGTACCTATACTAAAATGGAGCAATTTATAACTCACTAGCTGTGCTCCGCGGTTTCACCCGCATTAATTTGTGGAAAAAATTAACTACTAAAAATATATGATGTTATACCTATAGCCTTCCTCGATAAATGGACTATCAAACACAAAAATAATTTTTCAATTCGAACCAGTAGTTCTTCTCTCAAACTCTTCAGCTTTATAATATTAGTATAGATTAGAATTAATTTTAGTAGTCTTAACGCTAGTGTATTATTTGAAGGTGAAGGTGGAAAAGAGACATAGTTAAAAAATCTGGAATTACTCTGAACACTGGCTGGATTGAACGCATGCTCGTACCGCGTGACGCTCTGTCGCTTGTCGGATGCCGTCCAGTTCGACGCTTCCGTTCTCTGGACGTCGGTGACGATGGGACAATGTTGTGACCCATTCTGTTATGTGACAGCTTTGTGACGTAACTATTTAGTTATAATATAGGAGATACACATATTTTTGGAGTTTACCTTCTTATTTATCGATTTTAAATTTTAATTGTAAAATGTGCAATTTGCACGATGAGTTAAGTTTAAAATCAGGAGATACACATGCTCTAATTAATCATAATATTACTGTTGTAGCACACATGCATAAATATTTGGATACATATCTACACAATTACACAAGCACACGTGCTTAGATTAGAGTAGAGCACGCTTCTTAAACCCGCACCTCGTGTTTCCTTCGTGTTTTCTTGTTGTATCAGTATTTATTGATCTCTATATTATAATTTTAACTTAAAAAATTTATACACTTCAAAGCTTATTAGCGATACCTTGGACAATGTTGTGACCTGTTGAGGTAACTTCAATTCAATTTTTTACGAAAATTTTCAGATAATTTCACCGTCTATTCAATTCAGAATTTTACAAAACTTCCTTTTTATTATCCCAAATATTTCCCCTCCATAAGCTCTAACTTTAGTCCCTGTCTAAACCAACATAAAACACGAACTTTCATATCTACCCAGATTGTTTACAACTAAAATATCCGCCAATCACAATTGGCCTTATTAATCTAAACGTATTGATGAAGTACGTGGACAGTGATGAATGATACGAGTACAAACGGCTATACCTTCCTCATCTCTCCGTTAGAATTAGAAAGCATCGTTACCGATCTAAGGATGCAATCATATCTCTGGAACTTACATCCATCATGAGGTTCAAATTAACTTGGGCGATGTGCGTGCACTTGCGATTTTACCAACTGTTCTAATAGCTTGATCTCGAAGCTGAAGGAATCGGTTGAATGTTACATAGGGTGATTGACCAATATTTGGCAGGTTCAAATAACTTTTTTGTGTTAGCAACGCATTTGTGAATATATATTAGGTACTCTAGGTAATAATGTGGTATTCTACTTATATTTACAATCAATCATATGAGATGCATAATTATGTATCTTTGTAGTCACCATTGTCTATGGATATGGGTACAACCACAAGAGTCATCAATGCAACGCCAGGAAACAATACATCTCTGATTAC